>OY757913.1:32332194-32354694 GCA_963585895.1 Sepioteuthis lessoniana
TTTTACAGTGCAGATTTGCCTTACACACACACACGCACACATACACACATACTTAACATGAACTACAATCTCAGGAAGATATATATATATATATATATATATAATCAATAATTCTGTTGGCGTGAAAAAAAAACCTAGATTGTACAATTTGCAAATTCTACAAACTGATATCAGGGAAAAATTCAGTAAAAAAAAGAAAAGACGAAAAACACAGAAAAGACGAAAAACACAGAAAAGACGAAAAACACACGTGCTACTTGAAAATAATCAAGTAGCACATATGTCTAGTCAAAAGAAAAAACACTGACAGAATTACCTAAGCTAAAATGTAATAAAGTGCTCAATACATGAGATAGACATAATAATAATAGCCGTTTGGTGAAACCTAAGTTGACCCGCTCTTAGGCATATAGAGATTATTTTTATTATATATATATGTCTGTGTGTGTGTGTGTGTGTGTGTGTGTGTGTGTGTGTGTGTGTGTGTGTGTGTGTGTGTGTGTGTGTATGTATATATATATATAGAGAGAGAGAGAGAGAGTCAAACAAATAAACTATTTGACCCAATACGAACAAACTTTCGATCTAAATTTTAAACAATAAAAGTGAAGGTGCATGTAATTCAAAAAGATTACATATATTAGAGTCGTGAATATTTTTTTAAATATTTCACTGCACTTTTACACCATCCTCAGAATATTAAGAAAGGAATTTATACTTTATATGCATTCTGATAATGATGTTATCAAGTATCGAAAGATTGACAAAACTATCAACAATTCTTGATAGTAAATCAAATATTGATTTTTTGCAGGCATGATTTTCTGAGTTACCTTCGTAATTCATATGAACAGACGAGGATATCAAGATAAATATCTACAGTTTATGAACTGATCAAATTATCAAGATAGATATGAACTTATGAACTGATCAGAATATCAAGATAAATATGAACTGTTTATGAACAGACCGGAATATCAAGACAAAAATGAACCTCTTAGGAACTGACCGGGATATCAGGACAGAAATGAACTTGTTATGAACTGACCGGGATATCAAGATAAATATGGACTTCTTATGAATTGACCAGGATATCAAGATGAATGAAAAAAGATGAAAGGTAAAATCGTTTTTATTTTGCTTTTCGCCCTTCGAAAGAGAGTCTTATGTGTGGTTCTGTTTGAAAACATTCGCCTCCTATCCAGCTGTCGACTTATTTGACCTTAACTGGTGATAACGTCGCTTTTACGAACCATTACCACACCCTTGACCTCACCAACATTTTTTACACATTGCAACCGACGTGTATACTACTACAACCACTGTTTAAAAAAAATTGTCACTGACACGCAGTAAAAAAAAGAAAAAAGAAAAAAGTAAAATAAAAAGATAAATAATTCAAAATTTAAAGTCCAGCCATTATTTTTTTAATTTCTTGTTCATTCAGTTATTCATTCATAGGATTTATTTGGGTGTACAGAGTGCATAATTTGATTGGTTGCTTTGCAAAACATCACATGAGAAGTAAGCCATTAGCTTTTCTTCTTCATCTTCGTACTTCTTGCAGTTTGAGATATAACAAGTCATCAAACATTAACGTTAAAGTGTCATATTTCAGAATTTAAAGGCGGGATTTTTTAAAATATCAAATCGATCAAGAAAAGGGATGACGGGAAAAATGTAGAAGAGGGGGAGAAAGAAAAATGAACAGAAAGACGACGATGACAAGAAGATAACATGAGAGAAAGAGAAGGGGTAAATGAGGAAAATGATCAGAATAAAGGACAACGGAGAAAAAAAATAAGAAGGAAAAGAAGAAGAGGGGTAGGAAAGCGAAGAGAACAGCAATGACAAGAATAAAATAACAAAAGAAAGAAAGAAAGAAAGAAGAGAGAGGACCGCGAAGAGAACAGCAATGATAAGAATAAGATAATGATATATATATATATAAATATATATATATATATATATATATATATATATAGAGAGAGAGAGAGAGAGAGAGAGAGAGAGAGAGAAAGAGAGAGAGAAAAGGCTGAAGGAAAATCAGAAGGAAGAGGAGCTAAATAAGAATGAGCTGAAACAAAGACGGCAATGTCAAGAAAATAATATTAAGAGAGCTAAAAAAAGCTATGGAATACTCAGGTGACAGTAGTATCAATCATAATTAGAGATTTCAAGGGCAATCAAGAAGAACCTGGAAAAAACTTGAGAAATTAGAAATCTGAGAAAGAACTGAGACCGATTAGACAACAACAAACTGGCACAAAAGTAATACAAGACTAAGTTGGACTGTTTGGGAAAAGTAATCTCCAGGGAATTACGAAAGATATTGAAACTTAATCATACTGATCGAGGATATATGTATAAACCAGAATCTGTCTTAGAAAATGAGAACCATAAAATTCACTGGAGTTTTGAGATCCAAACGGATCACCCACTCCTGGCTCGAAGACAAAACCTTGTGTTAATTTACAAGAAAAGAATTTGTCATCAAATAGATTTTCTGTTCTTGTCGACCATGTAGAGAAAGTTTTAAAAAAAGATAATATAGAAAAATACTTGGATCTAGCCTGAGAGCTGAAAAAGCTGTGGAACATGAGGATGACGGTGATACCAATTGTAGTTCGTGCGCTTGGAACAATTTTCAAGGGTTGGAAAGAAGACTAGATGAAATTTGAAATAAGACGAAGAAATGAAAACATTCAAACTACAGCAATGTTAAGATTAGCTTGAATACCGAGAAGAATCCTGGAGACCCGGGGAGACTTGCTGTCAATAGACTTATGAGAAAAATAACCAGTTAAAAGTGATGTGTAAAACTTGCATAAATGGGATAAAAGTTGCAACAAAATCGCAAATGTTGGTTATATGGTGATAGAAACGAAACGATTTATCATATAATAAGCGAATGCAGCAAATTAGCCCCAAAAGAGTATAACACTAGACATGACTGGACGGGGAAGGTAATCCACTGGGAGTTGTGCAAAAAATTAAAATCTGGCCATACGAACAAGTGGTATATGTACAACCTAGAATTCGTCCTAGAGAAGGAGATGCACAAACTTCTCTGGGATTTTGAGGTACAAAGGGATCATCTAATCTCGGTCAGAAGACCACACTTAGTAATCGTGAACAGAAAAAATAGAGAGAGAACCTGTGAAATAGCTGTGAAATAGCAGAGTGAAAGTAAAAGAAAGTGAAAAGAAAGATTAATACCTAGGTTTTGCTACAGAACTACAAAAACTGTGAAACATGAAGTGACGGTGATACCAATTGTGGTTGGTGCACTTGGCACAATCTCCAAAAGATTGGTAACGGGGCTGGAAAATTTGAAAATAAGAGGACAAGTTGAGACTACCGAGACTACAGGACTATTAAGATCGGCCAGAATACTGGGAAGCATTCTGGAGATCAGAGGAGACTTACTGTCACTCAAACTGCAGAGAACGTTGGAATAAAAAAAACTCTCAGAGGAGTAGAATAACAATAACAACAACAATAATAATAATAATAATAATAATAATAATAATAATTTTGCGTAGACAAATGCGCCATGCAAGTAATAAAAAATAGCAAACGACACATGACGGAAGGAGTCGAACTACCAAATCAACTAATAATCAGAACGCTTGGAGAAAAGGAAACCAACAAATACTTGTGGATATTGAAAGCTGACATCATCAAACAAGTGAAAATGAAAAAAAAAATTTAAAAAGTATCTCAGAAGGGCCAGAAAACTACTCGAGGCAAAACTCTATTGCAGAAACATTGTCAAAGGGATAAATACCTGGGCTGTCCCCTCGTAAGATACTCGGGGCCATTCTTAAAGTTGACCAGAGAAGATCTAAAAAAAAATGAACCAGAGAACAAGAAAACTAATGACCATGCATAAGGCCTTGCATCCTAGAGATGACGATGACAAACTAAATATGTCAAGAAAAGAGGGAAGAAGAGGAGTCACCAGCATTGAAGCCAGCGTTGACACATCGATTCAACCACTCGATGACTACATAGAAAAGCGCGGAGGATGACTGATGACAACCACCAGAAATAATACTGACAACATGAAGATCAGCAGAACGGAAATAATCAGAAAACAAAAGTGGCAAGAAAAACAACTCTATGGACGTTTTAAGCGACAAACAAGCAACATCTCACACGAGAAAACGTGGACGTGGCTAAGAAAGGGAAACCTTAAAAGAGAAAAACTGAATCTCATCTAATAGCAGCACAAAACAATGCCAAGGGACCAATCATATCAAAGCGAGAATAGATAAGACGCAACAAACTAGCAGATGTAGGTTATGTGGTGAAAGAGTCGAAACGATCATCATATAATAAGTGAATGCAGCAAATTAGCATAGAAAGAATATAAGACTAGGCACGACTGGGTGGGCAAGGTTATCCACTAAGAATTCTACAAGAAATTGAAGTTTGACCATACAAACAAACGGTATATCCACAAACTGGAATCTGTACAGAAGAATGAGACACAAACTCCTCTGGGATTTTGACATACAAACGGATCACCTAATCTCAGCCAGGCGTCCAGACCTTATAATAATCAATGAAAAAAAAGAGAAATTGCAGAATTGTTGACTTTGCTGTCCCAGCGGACCACAGAATAAAATTGAAAGTTTGCGAGAAGATGGATAAGTGGTGGACTTTGCTTGGAAACTGAATAAACTATGGAACATGAAAATGACGATTATACCAATTGTAATTGGTGCTCTTCGTACAGTCACCAAAGGATTGGTAGAAGGAATGGAGGACTTGGAAATAACGGGAGGGATGGAGACTGTTCAAATTACAGCATTATTTAGATCGGGCAGAATACTGAGAAGAGTCCTGGAGACTTAAAGAGACTTGCTTTCATTCAAATTTCTGTTAAAAACCATCAGCTAACGCTGATGTGAAAAACTTTCAAGGAGTATAATAATAATAATAATAATAATAATAATAATAGACTTGCCCGCCGATCGTGACATATAAGGGCCCAACAGTCGAATTGTAGATGTGAACCTTTGGGCCAGCTACACAGGTGATTGGTTTATAGTGGTGTAGGTCTAGCCTCACTTTCTGGATATGCTGAAAACGGAAGAACGGTGCATGCATGTGCTATATATATATATATATATACTGTGCAATATATTTTTGCCATGTTAAATATCCTCGCAAAAATTCCATATACTATTAAAGGAAAATAAAAAATTAAACTGGTGTTCAATGCTAATTCAATTTTTAATAATAAATATGAATTTGATGTTTATCCTATTTAAAAACTTAAAAGTCTTTAATATTCTGTTTGTCGGCCTTTTGCAACAAGAACAGCATTTATTCTTTTTGGGATACTAAATTGTAATTTGATAATATAATTCAAAAGTATATGCACAAACTGGAATCTGAATTTTAGGCATCTTGAAGGACTTGCCACTGATGGTCTTTTAATCTTGGCTGCTTTTCAGCCTTTCTTTGGTCCAAATATTCTTACAAAGACTCGATGATATTCAAATCTGAATTCTGAGAAGGCCATTTCATAACTTAAGCATTCCCAGACTGTTCCTTCAAAACTTTAATGCAGTGTGTTTGAGATCCTTATCCTTCTGGAAAATGAAATCATTATCAATGAGTCGCTTAACAGAAGGGATTGCATGGTAGATAAGAATTTGTCTACATTTCTCCGCATTCATTATCCCATCAATTCAGAACAAATCCCCTACACCATTTGCAGTTAAGTATCCCATAATAGAACTTCCTCCATGATTAACTGTAGTTTTCAATCACACAACTTTCATCTGCTCTCCAATCCTTACATACTGTCTTCTCTTAGAACTGAAAATTTCAAATTTTGATTCATCACTCCATAATACATTCTTCCATTGTTCAACGGTCTATTTCTTGTGTTCTTTGGCAAATTCAAGTCCTTTTTCTGTTTCCTTGTCTCAGATTAGGTTTCCTTCTTGCCACTCCACCGTGAAGGCCTTCTTTCACAAGAATTCTTCGGATGGTTGATGAGTGAACTTGGGAGCGAGATGTTTGAGCAAGATCTGAGCCTGAATTCCTGACAAGATTTAGTTCTATTTCTTAAAGATGTTATCTTTAGATATTACAATCACTTTTAATTAATTTTGTTGGCCTTCCACTCTTCTTTCTATCTTTGATATCCCCAGTTTCAATCTTTTTCTTAATTACTTCTTATACAGTACCCTAAGAAATTTTCAGTATTTTTAATATTCTAGCCTGAGAAGTGCTCTGTTCACGGTAGAAAATAATTTCATGTCTTTTTCATCAGATATTCGTGGCGTATTGATGATTTATGTCAAGAAATATACAATTTCTGGTTCTGAAATGAAAAATTAAGAGAGTTTATTTAAAAAAAAAAACTTCTTGTTTTTATAAATATTTAATGCTTGATTAATTGTAAACATTCTAAAACCTCATGATAATGATAAAAATAACAAAAATATAGTATAAAATTAACACCTTTACATAAGATAAATATTTTAGAGCGTTCTTATATAATATAATAAAAATATGTCTGAAATTAAGAATTCTTTATCATGCTATTTTTTAAATTGTTATAATAAATACATTGAAGAATAACCGATTGTAAATGTTTCTAAATATATAAATTGCAATATATTCATTGATTAACCTCCAAAATAGTATTCATTATTTATATATGTTAAAGATATACACCACCCTAAATCTTTTGCACAGTATTGTATATATATATATATATATATATATATATATATATATATATATATATAAATATATATATATATATATGAAATTATTTTTTCGTAGATGGGTATACAACGGCCCTTTTAAAACAAAACCAGAAGTTCGTGCTTCAAAGTAGTAAATTATATTAGAATAAAAAATCATGTTCAAATAAAACTCCGCTAGTTTTATTGCAATAATTTTTCATCAAATCACGCCATGGTTTTTAAACCCTCGTTGCGCGCTCTCACACACACACACACACACACGCACACACACACACACACACACACACACACACACACACACACACACACACACACATCTATGAGAGAAAACACAACACCCCCTAACATGGACTCAATCTGTCGCCAGAAGAAAGAAAAATGAATGCAATGAATTACTTAAATAGTGAAAAACAAATATTTTATTTTGCAAAGATCTCAACAATTGATTCATCTGCTAATAGTCATAGACACGTGTCATTTTAATTTTTTTATCGCCTGTCTCAAAATTTCGGTCACTCAAAATGAAATGCGAATACATCCACCATTCAGGAAATCTTCTTTAACTCTTAGACGGAAAAAACAATAACATCAACAAAGCAACTTTCTGTTCTTTCCGTCAAAGAACATTTCTGCTATTTTCATTTAAAGAATATATCCAATGATTCACGTTAACTTCTTTTATGAAAAGAACTTCTGTCTAGAAATATATTTATTCGCACAAAAGTTCTGTCAACTCTTTCCAATATTGCTCGATAAAAAGATAATTTTTCCAAATTTTTCAAAAATTAGAAAGTGCTAAATAAAGAAATAATTCGTACAATATCAAAAACAAATAGATAAATAGAATTTTTAAAATCCACCCCCCACCAAAAAAAATTGGCACATAATTTGAAAAATTAAAGATGCTAAATGAAAAATTATTATAACAAGATTTTATAAAAATTGAAAAATGATAAAAAAAAAGAAATGATAAATATAAATTTAAAAAATTAAAAACTCTTAAATAAAATTAGTTTGCATATTTTTGAAAAGTTTGAAAATGAAATGAATAAAAAATGATTAGTACCAAAAAATTGGTAAAAATTTTTTAAAAAGTTCAAAAATGCTAAATTTAAAATAATGAATACAAAATATCTAAAAGCATTAAAAACTAACTGATAAATAAAAATCAATTGGTAGAAAATTTTTTGGAAAAAATAAAAAATATTTAGTACTGAAGTTTTAAAATTTCAAAATTAAAAAATAAAAATCCGTTAAATAGTTCTTACAAAATTGAAAAAATACTCAATGAAGATCATTAGTACAATTTTTTTACATTTAAAACATTAAAAATACGAAGTAAAAATGATCAGTTCAATTTTTTTTAATTTAAAAAATGTTAAGGGAAAGATAATTGGGGCAATTTTTTAAAAATGTTTTAGCATTTAAAAGATAATTTTGATATATATTCTTAAAATTAAAAAATACTAAATGAAAAATGATTTTAACAATTTTTAAAAAAATTTAAACTTCCGCAAAAAATTGAATTGTCCAATTTTTTTTTAATCAAAAAATGCTAAACAATAATTAAGCAAAAAAAAAAAAAAAAATTGAAAATTTTAATATGCTAAATAAAAATTGATTAGCAAAATGTTTTTAATAATTCAAAAATGCTAAATAAAATTTGATTTATACAAAATCAAAAGTTTTTAAAAATTATACATTTTTTCTGTGATGACTTCTCGATGCATAAAACTGGTTGATTTATTTCTGGGATGAGAAATTAAACAAGTCAACACTAATTTTATTGGCAAAGATATGAGAACATTTTTAATGTAAATCTGGGACATTGTTTCCAAAGAGGGCATCGTTTTGCTTGATTGGTTCTCTTTTTTTCTTTTAAATAACAAACGTCGTGTACCTGAGAACTGAATACGAGTAGCATTCAGTGCTGCTGTGATTGTCACATACAAATATATCTTGTTAAACTTGTCTTGGATTATATTAGTCTTCTCAATGATTTCAAATTTAATGCTCGAATTTCTTTAATCGGTTTTGGTCACGTGATGTGTCTTGTACAACATCCGTACAGGTGAGTTCAGTGGCATTTAAAAACTGCTTCCAAAATTGATGTAAGTCGTATAGTTTGGCTTATGTAGCATCGAAAAAGCTGGCTGTTGCGAACGAAAAATGGTTTCAACGAATGGCTTTAAAATTTGGTTGTTAGGATCTGTCTGTATATTGGGGCAAAATCATAATATCAAGAATAGCCATTATCTAAGGAACTAGAAGCAATTCAGCAAATCTATTGCCATTTTTAAATCCAACATCCACTACATACACTCACTTTACTGGTCCCGTAACTTGGCTGTGTGTGTGTGTGTGTGTGTGTGTGTGTGTGTGTGTGTGTGTGTGTGTGTGTGTGTGTGTGTGGTGAGGGTGGTGGTTACTATTGCAACATGTCTTGGGTAGGAATATCATGGCGAAGCCTATCCCCCTCTGAGTCTACAATTAAATGGATTTCAGTTTTCCGTTTGAGATTCAGTTTTCTCTCTTTAGATTTCCCTTTCTTGGGTTTTCTTATGTGCAATCTCACCTGTTTGTCACTTGAAATATCCATACAGTTGTTTTTCTTCGCATTTTTGTTTTCTAGTTTCTGTTGCCAATGTTGTTATTGGCTGTTGTAATTAGTTTTTCTTTACTCTTTTTTATGTACTCCTCACGTTCTTGTACTGACGTATATAGGCAATTCTCAGAGGTTGGAGTCCTTTTACTCGTTTTTTCTTGACGCATATCGTCTGTATTGGATGTAAGACTTTGTGCATAGCTATCAATTTCCTTGTTCATTTTAAGAATGGTCCCGAGTATTTTACAAGGGAGATTGCCCAGATGTTTATTCCTTTGATGAGATTTCTGTGGCAGAGCTTAATTTCGAGAATACGGTACAGTAACTAACGGACTATTAAAGGAACTGGAGGAGTTGAAAGTTGGAGGATGAGTGGAGACTATCCAAACTACAGCATCATTAAGAACAGCCAGAATACTGAGAAGAGTCCAAGAGGCATGAGATACTTGCTGTCACTTACACCCCAATGGAATACCATCAGTTAACACGTGTGAAAAACTCTCATAATAATACAAACAAATAGTGTATACACAACCTAAAATCCGTCTGGGAAAATGAGACGCATAAAATTCTCTGGGATTTTGACATACAAACGGATCATCTAATCTTAGCCAGACAACCAGGCCTAGTAAGAATCAACAAAAAAAGAGAACCTGCCGAATGTGGACGTCTTAAGCGACAAACAAGCGATATCTCACACAAGAAAACGTGGACGTGGCTAAGAAAGGGAAACCTTAAAAGAGAAAAACTGAATCTCATCTAATAGCAGCACAAAACCACGCCAAGGGACCAACCATATTAAAGCGAGAATAGATACGACACAATAAAACAGCAGATATAGGTTATGTGGTAAAAGAGACGAAACTATCAATCACATAATAAATGAATGCAGCAAATTAGCACAGAAAGAATATAAGACCAACACAGCTGGGAGGGCAAGGTGATCCACTGGGAATTGTCCAAGAAATTGAAGTTTGATCATACGAACAAACTGTATATGAACAACCTGGAATCTATCCTGGAGAATGAAACACACAAACTCCTCTGGGATGTTGACATACAAACGGATCACCTAATCTCAACCAGGCAACCAGACCTTGAAATAATTAACAACTACAAAAAAAAAAAAAAAAAGAAATTGCAGAATTGTTGACTTTGATGTCCTAGCGGGCCACAGAATAAAATTGCAAGGATGCGTAAAGGAAGATAACAACCTCGACCTCGCGAGGAAATTGAAAAAAACTATGGAACATGAAAATGATGATTTTACTAATTGTAATTGGTGCTCTTAGTACACTCACCAAAGGATTGGTAAAAGGACTGGAGGACTTGGAAATAACAGGACGAGGGGAGACCATCCAAAATAAAAGCATTATTTAGATCGGCCAGAATGCTGAGAAGAGTCCTGGACTCATGAGGAGACTTGCTGTCACTCCAGTGACCAGGTTAGGACAAAAACAAAGAATGGCTGGTTTTCTGACCTTGAAATACTTGAAATATACCAACAAATATATAGGCAAACACAGCAACAAAGCCCTAATCCAGTAATCGAGACACTAAATACAGGAAAGTCAAAAACTCCTAACCAAACACTACCGCTACACCGCAAACATACAAACAAATGAATATGGATATCATTAAAAGAATCGTGTCTGAAAAGAAAACTACATTGCCTTATCCCAGGTACGAAGATCGGAGGACAGTCAAGTCTGAAATCAAGAAAGTGAACGACTTATTGGCAAATATCCCGACAAACGACATCACGGAGTTAAATGATTTAATATACGCAGGAGCAAAATTAATCCAAAAAAAAAAATCGGGGTTCCCTTGAAGACCACAGACAGAAAGTCAAAACCCCGATGGGAACTCAGATTTGAATTACAGATAAAAGACTACGACAGCAAACAAGAATACTAAAACATAACATTAAAATATATTTGGACGAAACTAAAAAAAGCACGGCAACTAGAACGAAAAATAAAACTTGAGGAGACTAACCTAAAAATACAGGCAAAAGAAGGAAGACTAAAAAGATACCGAGACAAGACCAAAGAATATAGACAAAACAGGATGTTCCAAAACAATGAAAAAAACTGTACCAACGTGTAGGGGGAGAATGGTCGAAGCCATACCAACAACCGGATGCGATAGAGGCAAAATGGTTTTGGAACAAAGTATGAGAATGGAAAGATAACAAAAAAGTCTAATGGATAAACAACATGGAAATGCTCGAAAAAGGTCCTCAGGTGAACATACACCCCGATGTACTCTAGGCAACATTTAAAAAAATATCAAGCCGGAAAACCCCTGGCCTAGATGGCATACATGGATTTTGGTTTTAAAAATTCACCTCCATCCACGACAGACTTGCTACTGAAATGAATAAATGCACACAGAAAACTGAAATACCCGAATTGATGAACAAAGGGAAGACCATTTTGATCAAAAAACACCCCCTCAAAAGAAACCACCCCAAACAACTACAGACCCATAATGTGCCTACTGATGATGTGAAAAATACTAATGGCACAAATTAGGGAGAAGATCTACTGCTCATTGATAAGCTACGGAATCTTTCCTAAAGAACAGAAAGGATGCCACAAGAGTAACAGAAACACCAAGGAACTACTATATAGAGATCAACACTTCCTCAACGAAAGTAAAACGAGATGAAAAATCTAGCTATAGCCTGAATTGACTACAAAAAGGCTTACGATACTGGATACTACACTATCTCAAAATGCATAAAATACCCGACCAAGTCGTACAGTTTATCGAGAAGACCATGGAAACCTGGGGTGTGGAATTGAAAGCAGGAGAAAAAAGCTTAGCAGAGGTAAAGATCCAAAGAGGCATATTCCAGGGAGACACACTATCACCATTACTATTTGTAATAGCAATGATACCAATCAACCACATCACTAGGAAATGCAGAGCCGGATACAAACTCTGTAAATTGCAAGAAAAGATCAACCACTTGATGTACATGAATATCAAGCCGTTTACCAAAAACGAAAAAGAATTGGAAACCCTAATACGAACGGTTAGAATATATATTAAAGATATAGGAATAGAATTTGGTATAGAAAAATGCGCCATGCAAGAAATGAAAAGTGGCAAACGACACGTGACAGAAGGAGTCGAACCACCAAATCAAGTAATAATCAGAACGCTTGGAGAAAAGGAAACCTACAAATACTTGTTGGATATTGGGAGCTGACACCATCAAACAAGTGAAAATGAAAAACTTTTTTGAAAAGTATCTCAGAAGGGCCAGAAAACTACTCGAGGCAAAACTCTATTGCAAAAACCTTGTCAAAGGGATAAATACCTGGGCTGTTCCCTCGTAAGATACTCGAGAGGAGTCACCAGCATTGAAGACAGCGTTGACACATCGATCCAACGACTCGAAGACTACATAGAAAAGCGCGGAGGAGGACTGATTACAACCACCAGAAACAATATTGCCAACACGAGGATCAGCGGAACGGAAATAATTAAAAAAGAAAAGTGGCTAGAAAAACAAATCTATGGACGTTTTAAGCGACAAACAAGTGACATCTCACACGAGAAAACGTGGATGTGGCTAAGAAAGGGAAACCTTAAAAGAGAAACAGAATCTCATCTAATAGCAGTACATAATAACAGCAATGGACCAATCATATCAAAGCGAGAATATAAGCGAATTCAGCAAGTTAGCACAGAAAGAAAGTTGGGTGGGCAAGGTGATCTACTAGGAATTGTGCAAGAAATTGAAGTTTGACCATACGAACAAATTGTATATGAACAAACTGGAATCTATCCTGGAGAATGAGACACACAAACTCCTCTGGGATTTTGACATACAAACGGATCACCTAATCTTGGTCAGGCGACCAGACCTTATAATAATCAACAATAAATAAATGAATAATAAGAGAAATTGCAGAATTGTCGACTTTGGTGTCCCAGCAGACTACAGAGTAAAATTGAAAGGTTTTGAAAAGTGACGATTATACCAATTGTAATTGGTGCTCTTAATACAATCACCAAAGGATTGTTAAAAAGACTGGAAAACTTGGATATAACGGGACGAGTGGAGACCATCTAAAATACAGCATTATTGAGTTCAGCCTAAATACTGAGAAGATTCCTAGAGACTTGAGGAGACTTGCTGTCACTCAAACTCCAGTGAAAAACTCTCGTGGGGTAAAATAATAATAATAATAATGTTACGAATACAGCATTGTTAGTTATCATCATTTATCTGGTGGCTTAAATTGCAGATCAAGTGACAGTCAGTTTCCTCAGTACTTCAGCACTTACCTCGTTGTTGTAACTGATTTTATTAACGTTATCGCTTCGATGGTTCAAATTTTTCCTGGAATTTCTAACTATTCTAAGCTTTTTGCGAAGCACTTTGGAACTGTTCCAAGAACTCCTGGAATTGTGGGTAAAACCGTCGCCTTCGTACTCCTTAACTCCTTCAGTTCTCAAACAAGGTTAGAATTTTTTTCAGGTTTCATATTACTTTGATTTTGTTCTCTTATTTTCTGTTCATGAACAGACCATATTTTCTTTGTTTCCAAGATTAGGTCTCCTGACCTGGATTGGGCAATCTATTTTTATTCCTATTGAAGTTTTCTTTCTTAAATAGCTTGTAGTTTAAAAACATAACATTGGTTTTTATGATAAAATAACAGACGTTTTCACGGTTCTCAGTACATTCTTCTTCCAACTCAATCATGTTATTTGAGTCGATAACTTCTGGCCATCCTAGATTGAAGGCTATAATTATTATTTTGTATTATTTTGTCAAAATCATTCAAGGACAAGTCAAAAATTTTGAAACATTTTGGTACATGCATGACCAAAATAGTCCAAGCAACGCAAGAGTATCCACTGTGGTTGGTAGTATCATGGTAGTTGATGCGCTTACACGTTGTGTGTTGCTTCGCTTCGTTTATAATTTGAAAGCCGCACAGATGAACGCGCAACATAGTCTAATTCGGGAACTAATGTTTACAGGTTGAAACTGAACCATAACACCGCAGAAACAACCAAAAATATTGGTTGTGCGAAAGGTGAAGGTGCAGTTGATCACAATATAATAACAAGATGATGTGGGTTGCAAGAACCTCGATGATCAGGCAGGGTCACATAGGCCTAAAACTGCAGCTTCTCAGACCGTGCTCCAAGCCATAGCGGTAAATCTGGCGTGTAGTACTCGGAGAGTATCAGGCGATTTCGGCATCTCACAGTCCTATATAGTTCGTCATCTTCACGACCTCGGCAAATCCAGTGAGTAGGAGTCGGGGAGTATCAAGCGAGTTCGACATCTCACAGTCCTATATGGTTCGTCATCTTCACGACCTCGGCAAATCCAGTGAGTAGGAGTCGGGGAGTATCAGGCGAGTTCGTCATCTCACACTCCTGTATGGTTCGTCATCTTCACGACCTCGGCAAAAACATTTGGAGCTACCAAATTATGCATAACGTATTGCCAAAATATTGCAAAACTTTTGACTCACCCTGGTGAGAAATATACGTAGTTATTTTAAAATTAATTTATATCTTTGCTGATCTGGACAATATAACCATTATGTTTGGCTAAGGTCAATAGACTTATTTTGTATTTATCTAATATGATTAGTATGGGAAATTATTTAGAAAATGAAACCTTTTCACTCCTATTGACGTAAATCTTTAAAAACCGCATGACGGATTTGTTTACAATCTTTATCAGTTATACCAGTTTCTGAATTGGATGCTATCTTATTTGATGTTGGTTTGAAATATATCAAGCTCAGTTACAATGAATGGTTAGACAAAACTTCGATGCAAGCAAAGCTCATTTCGCGCTTCCTGACACACGTAGGTTAGATGATCGTGTACTCCACAAAATGTTTCATTAGCCCTTTGAGAGATCTTATTTTTCATAATTCCGCGTGTCTAAATCACCCTTCTCATCAGATAAGCTTGGTGAGAGGAACCAGAGTAGTCACCAACCACCTGACGATGCAGCAGGCAGTAATTAGTAACATGGAACCAAAATGCACTCTTTTGAGTCATATAACCTAAACGGCAGACACAGGGAACACAATAACACGATTGGATAGAGCAAATTTTCTACTATGAAATTATCTTTTTTTTTTTTTCTTCATAGTCATTACTATCGGCTATGCATTTTCACCAGCATCAAACGTACTTCTTGTACCTGTTGCAAGTTTCGTGTAAATAAGCGGAAGGCATTACTTTCGGAATCGCTCTACAATTCTCCATTTGTATCGACGAACCAGACACGCGGGACATTGCTGAAGAAGCAAGGACGAGCTCATAAGTGATGTACTCCTATGGACCCCCACATATGGCCGTGCAAAAGCAGGACGACCAGCTCGAACTTACATACAGCAACTATGCGAGGACACAGGATGTAACCCTGAAGACCTGCCGGAGGCGATGAGTGATAGGGGGAAGTGACGAGAGAGGGTCAGGGATATCCGTGCTGGCGGCACGACATGATGATGATAATGATGATATCATCAAGTCGCACTGACAAGGATTTCCCCGACTCTCTCTCGCAATCTGTCCCTATCATTGATCGCTCCTCGCAGATCTTCTTGGTTGTATCCTGTGTCCGCACTTACGAGTTCGTTCTTACTTCTCTAGCAGTGTCCTGCACGTTTGGTTCGTCTTACTCGTATGGTTTTTGAGATGGGAGGTTGGTGGCATTACAGCTATTGTTTTGTGGAGTGTTGCTTCCAAGATTTTTCAAGACAGTACGGCCCATTCTTGTGTACTTACCATTTAGCTTTTTTCCACTATATTTGGTTAGTGTCCATGTGGTGCATCCATATTGTAGTATTGACACATCTACAGGCTGGAAGGAATCCCATTTTATTTTAGTGGGTAGATGAGATTTCCATATGATAGATAACTTATCTAGACCAATCCACGCCTTCGCTATTCAATCATATATTAATATGATTTTATATAAATTATAAAATTAACAAACTAAGGGGATGTTCATCTTGGGTTTTTTTTGTTTTGTTTTTTGGGGTTTTTTTGCAGTAAACAAACAAATAACAGATAAGTTACAAAACGTTTTCTATTTAATAGCTGAACATTCTGGCTTCGTAAAGTATTCCATAAACAAACCAGATTAAATTTTTTAGATTAATCTTATCATTCTCTCCCAAGACATGCAGAGGAAAATATTACGGGATAGCTCAATATTGAGGAAAAAATATGGAAAGATCTTATTGTTATTTCTAAAACAAATACCAACAGAAATTTAGACATGCAAATTGATTTATGGTTAAAAAAAAATCTCTGCAGACCTTAACAAGCAGTTGAGCATATCTAATGGCAAAAGGAAACAAGAATCTAATAAAAAGAAATATCAATTGAAACATTCAAAAAGGATTGTAAAATTCATTCAAGAAGGTAATCCACAATGGAATGTGATGAAAGAGGTTGGTTGTCCTCAGACAACTGTGTCTAAAATTTGGTACAAATATAAATGAAATTGGGTGTTTTCAAAAGAAAACATATTGATTGGCCACAAAAGACATCAAAGTGTCACAAAAAAAAGCTTAAAGCTATAAGACTTGAAAATAGAAATGTACAAAACAAATGCAAAACAAATGGGATCAAAACAGGAGTCAGTGTTTGTGACAGAACAATCAATTCACATAGGTTCATTAAAATCTTAGATGATTTTTTATTCCAATGATAGAAAATTGATTTGGTGGAAATTAAGTCATTTTTAGGGTAATAATGCATCTTGCCACAGAGCAAAGGGTATTAAACTTTTCTTCGTTGAAAGGCATGTAAAGTCAGTGCCATGGTCAACGAACAGCCCAGATCTTAATACAAATGAAAATTCATTGTGGAAATTTTTAAATGGTCCACAAGGAGACTCCACCCATTTGATCTATCTGCTTCCATTTGGAAAAGTTGGAATCATTTTTGAAATAATTAAGGCCTTTTAAAAGTTCGAAGAAGGGCTACTAGGTATAAATATTTTTTTTTGTCAATGAATTCCATAATTTTTTTAAACACCCTAAATGAAAATCCTCCCACTGTCCTAATTCTCCGATTTTGTCCTGGATAATATATATATATATATATATATATATATATATATATATTAAAGATATAATTATCCCGTAATATTTTCCTCGGCATGTCTTGGGAGAAAATTATAAGATTATTCTAAAAAATTTAATCTGGTTTGTTTATGGAATACTTTACGAAACCAAAATGTTCAACTATTAAATTGTATACGCGCGTGCACGCGCGCGCGCACACACACACACACACACACATATATATATATATATATATATATATATATATATTACCCCTGTGTGTTCGTATGTCATTTCAGTGTTTGCAACATCAACAGGGAGAGTCCTCCGTGACTGGAATAAAGTATATATATATATATATATGTATGCCCACACTCACACACATACACACATACGCAAACACATTTATGTGTGTGTTGATATGTCGTAACCAGGCATTTGGTCTAATGAGTAGAGTGTTCGCCAATGGTCCGGGAGACCAGGGTTCAGTCCCAAGTCGTATCTTCCCCAAAATTCAAAAAATGGTACTTGATGCCGCCTTGCTTAACACTCAGTATTATAAGGTAAGGATCAAGGGTAAAGTGGGGCAATCCAGGGAAAGGAGTAACGCCTTCCCATACACATCGGTGTAGTAGCTATCGAAAAGGGAGCCTTCGGGTTACCCTCAACAATAGTCGCCAACTTTACTTTATATGTCCTTATAAGTAACGTTAAAATAATATGAAATATACGAATATATTCATGATAAACTTTAACTATTAGTGTAAGAGAAGTATCAGAGATTTTAAAAGTATTTGAACAATTATCTTATGTATTTACCTAATCTTTCTACTACGAGTAGAAGCGACTCAAGGTCGATTTGTAAGTGTAGGGCTGGTATTGAATTGAGGGTTTTCGTTTTTCTAGACTAGTTACCTTGACAAGGCTAAATAACCCAGTATGTCCTACTATTTTACCTACTGCTGGGATGGAGAAGGAAAAGATGTATTCATGCCTTTCCCAAAAGCATTAGTGCGAAGAGAAACGAAAACAGCCTCGTTCAGAATTTGAACTCGCCTTGCCGATTCTTTTTCCGTTGACGATAACCGTTACGCGAACAGTATTGGAAAATGAAATTCTTAATAAGGTTCTAAAGAATTACTCTTTTTTTGTCTTCCATATTTTTTGATAGGACATTGTCATCTTCCCAGTTGAGGTTCCTGGCCATTTTATTTTGATGCCTGCATTATTTAGCATGTTTTCGTATAAGAATAATCCTAACATTTTTGGCACCTGACAACTGACAGTTACCGTTTCCGAAAAAAAAATAATCTTACTTTTATTTCAAATAAGCACTTAAAAGCTTACGGTTATTAAGTGTGAAAAAGATTCTTCTTGGCGTCTCTTTCTACCTGACCATCTCAATGTCTTCTCTGCTAGAAGACAACTTTGTAACTACTCAGAGGTTTTATGACTCAAAATCACTGTATAACATAACGATCAGCGGAAAAACTCATTGCTCGATATACAGTATCACCTATAAACAATTGCACCTTTAACAATTTTTCATTAAAAAAGTTAATCTCCTTCTAAACCAAAGACACCAGGGTTTTATAATTTCTAGCTGGATATTATAAAACCAGAACAGATATAATTAGGTATTATTTATTGCTAAACTTTACTTCATCGAAAATTTCTACCCAAAAATAAAACCACCACGTTGGTAGGGCTAGGCATACGGTGATTGTATCCCTTGCAGAGAGGTAAGACCCTTTCGAAAAAAAAGGTGCCTTGAGCATGACATTAAGATGCTTCTGGTGGATCAGTTCTGAGAATCCGGGAAATGTGGAGTATCCTTTCATTGCCATTATTCCCAGGTCCACTCCATGGTTCAAATTGATCTGTTTAAAAATTATTCGTATTTGATTGGACGTAAACAAAAAAAAAAAAGAAAAAAAAAAAAGAAAAAGAAAAAATCATTTTTAGTAACAACGGTACGAAAAAATGTAAATATGAACATGTTCCCGAACCTCTAAGCATCATCATCATCATTATGTCGTGTTGCTTGCACGGATTTCCCTTACTTTCTCTCACCATTCGTTTCTATCATCCGGCAGGTCTTCTAGACTACATCCTGTGTTCGTACAGAGCTGTTGTAGATAAGTTCTAATTAGTCGTCCAACACTTGCACGTCAGTGTGAAGGGGTCCACCGAAGAACGTTGCTCATGAGTTCGTCCTTACTTCTCCAGCAGTGTCCTGCCTGTCTTGTTCGTCTTATTTGGATTGTTTTAGAGATGGGGGTGGGTAGCCGTACAGCTGCTGTTTGCAGTATGTTGCTTCCAAGATTTGTTCAATAAAGCTCGTAGTATTCTTATGCATTTTGCGTCTAGCTTTTTCTCTATACGCTTAGTCAGCGTCCATGTGGTGCATCCATAGAGTAGAATTGACACGCATATTGATGTCATTTTCAGTAGACGAGACGCTGCTTCCGAGGTTGGTGAACTTGTCCAGTAGTTTCAGAGAACCATCATCTAGTGTGGAGATATCTCCTTTTTGATTAAAACATACTTAATCTGTTTTGTCTGCATTCACATGAAGACCAATGCCATCTGCTGCTCGTTCCAGACTATGCAGCAGGGATTTGGCTTGGATAGGTGTATTTTCTAGAAGCGCTATGTTATCTGCGTAGTCTGCATTCGTAATAGTTCGTGAGGAGTATTGTCTGCTTCTTACCTTTTTTAGTGTAAAGCCAGTTTCTTTCATTAGATCTATCGATGTTACAAGTACGTACTCTAGGCAGATTATGAACAGATATGAGGCTAATGTATCCTCTTTCAGAACACTAGCAACAACGTCAAAAAAGTCTGTGTCTCCATCTGGTGAGCGAACTTTTACTTTCGTGTTTTTATAGAGTATCTTTATGGCTGTGACAGGTTCTTTGGGGAGGTATAAAATATTTGTTCCATCTTCTCTCTGTGTATGGAGTCAAATGCCTTGGAGAAATTTACAAATCTACAGACTCGAGTGTCACTTCGAGATTTTTTGCATGAACTCTTTCTAAAATTCAACGGAATGCTAGAATGTGTGATGTTGTGGATCGGTTTCTCTGAAAACCATTTTGATTCTTCCTTAGAATTTTCTCAATTTCTGATTCGATGCGGTTGGGTTGTAGAGCATTATAAATCTTAGCCGCTATGAAAATAAGGGCTATACCTCAGTAGTTCTTGGCAATTCTGATGTCACCTTTCTTGGGAAAAGGGAGGATGCAATCTTTTGTCCATCACTCTGTTGTGTTCTGGTTATATACGGCGTTGCAGTATCGGAGCAGTGGGTCGTTGAATTTCCTTGTCATCCATACTTCTGGTAGTATTTCATCAAGACCGGCTGCTTTCCTGTTTTTAATTCTTATTAGTACTTCGTCAAGTTCTTCTTGCGTTAACTGTTCTAGTTTGATGTCTTGTTGATTATAAATAATTTTCATGATAGGTTTAACTGTAACTTTAGGGGATTTTCCAAGCAGATACTTAAAATGTTTTTCCACATGTGTATTCGTTCTTCTTGGCTGGCAGCTTTTAATTTAGCTCTCAAGATGCTCTTCCTTTTATTCATTTCATTTGATGTCTGCCACGCTATTTGAGATTGTTTATCTTCTACCGAGTTTTTAATTTTATGCAGACCACGCAGATGGCATAGAGCTTCTAGAAAATACACTTACCCAAGCTAAATCCGTGCTGCATAATCTGGAATGGGCAGCTGATGGAAACTAGTGGACAAGTTCAATAATGATGTATTTGATCTTTTTGGTATGCATTTATTAGTTCTCTTTGTGCCTTCTTAAGTTTCTGAGCGTTGCCATTAGTTGGGTTCCTTTTATTACATAGGGATGCTGTCATCACGCTGTCTCGTTTTTTCTTAACTACAAATGTCTCGCACAGAACTTTATGTTTGGTCCTTAGTTTTGTTAGTATGCATTCTGCTGCTTCCATGTGGGCATTGGCGAAGTTCTTATATTCGTTATTCGGTGTAATTGTTTCAGATATCTCCTGAAGAGAATCGGTTTTTTTTTTCTTATTGTTATCGTATATCCATTGCTAATATCTCTATTATTATGCAAAAAACAGTCATAGTGCATGGTTTTGGTTGTTTGCATTGTATTCCTGCGTAAGTTCAGACATATTCTTGCTGTGACAGTTCTGTGATCGGAAGACACTCTTTCAAAAGAGGAATATGACTCACAATTCAAAGCGCTATGAATCTATTTCATATTCTTGAGGATGTAATCTATCTGTGATTTAGCATTATTTGCGTAAGTGTAGTCCCATAGTTTTCCCTTTCTTTTTTTTTTTTTTTTTTTTTTTTTTTAATTTAATATTAAGGCATGTCCTGCATGCTGGAGAAGCAGGGACGAGCTCATAAGAGATGTACTCCAATGGACCCCCACATATGGCCGGGCAAAAGCAGGACGACTAGCACGAATATACATTCAGCAGCTATGTGAGGATACGGGATGTAGCCCTGAAGACCTGCCAGAGGCGATAAACGATAGGGAAAACTGGCGAGAGAGGGTCAGGGATATCCGTGCTAGTGGCACGTCAAGATGATGATGATGATTAAGGCATGTTGATACATTTTCAAGTGATAAATCTGTTAGTTGTTCCCCATTTCCGTTTGACGACTTGTGTAAGCAGAATTTGTTGTTTTCGTTTTTAACTATTTGAGCGTTCATGTTTCCACCAATGCTGAGTTCGGGGATGCTACGAACAAGCATCCCCAAACACAACGTCCCTGTAAGCATAAAATAACCCAATATGAGTTGACATGCCGTTTAGATCAATTAATCAATCAACCAAAAATTCAAGTTCTCTATTACTGTTGTAACTTAACTAAACGTTACTGAACAGAGGTTAGAAATGAAATGGAAATCTTTTTAACATTAATAAAATACAATACTCACTAGCGGCGTGAAGAAGGTAACCGTTGTTAGTGGTGACAACTTAGCATATTTTCCTCCTCACAATAATGACCAATGTATTTATGAGGAATGGAACATACCTATTAATATTCATAGGTAGGGTATATAACAGTTACCAAAAATGTAACTGTATG
>OY757913.1:32359694-32481538 GCA_963585895.1 Sepioteuthis lessoniana
TTCATCTTGATTTCCACACCGGAAAGGAATGATATATGACTTCTCACCTCTTACTCAAAGTTCCTGTTGTACTTTCAGGTGTTTAACATCGGGGTCATTTACCCATTGCAAGTATCTGTACACTTGCAAACTTCTGCACTAGTGCCTCTCCTGTTATATAGTGGCTTCCTTTACAAATTACCGCACCAACCTACCTGATGTAGCCAATAATTTGATGAGACTGATTGACTGACGGTAGGTCAGAGTTCACACCCAGACAGTTCCAACAATAATAAACCATGAGCTCTCATTTCATTGGCTGTAGACATTCACGTGTGAATTAAAAGAGAGTCAGATTCAAAAAAGTAAGGAGTTAAATTTTAGACGGAAAAGTAAACAGTCGTATATTTTGGAACTTAACAGAGACACTCCCACTATTGGGGGTTGGCTATGAAATAAATTTTTCTTCCATCGACTGAAGAAAACTTATCTCACATCATGAAACTAGTCTAAAAAGAACTTGTAACATTTAAACGTGAGTGAGTTTTTTAACAACTTGTTTGTCCATTTCTTTATCTCCAAAATCAAATGACAACCTTTCTTCGTCAATGTTTCTTCGTCTCCTTAGCGTTTTCTTCGACAACCTTCGTGTCTACTAACAACATTATACTCTATTTGTGGAATAGTATATACGTTTTATTGATCTACGTAAATCTCTGAGTTGATCGGACTGGAAATTTTTCAGCGCACTTCATAAAATAGTATTTCTAATATTATTACCCCTTACGAGTTTTTCACACAAGTTTTGACTGGTTGTGTGGTATAGCCGTCATACAAATACAAGCGGAAAAATAATCAAAGATGATTTACGACTTCAATGAACGAACGAACACACTTCTTTATAAAAATATATCTCTCACACTTTATTCTCGTGAGGGTTGATGTTTCTGTGGTGTGAGAGAGATGGGTGGAGACAGGGACAGACTGCTATATTGACCCAACTTCTTCTCCTGACCATAGCAGCATTTCTTCCGCGTCTTGACTGGGGTTGCTCAACCGGAGGTCGCTGAGGGCCACAGCCCTCAGTCTGCAAGCTGACCTTTACTCTGGCCTTCCTGTGTCCTACTAACTCAACTGCCACCGGCACTTGTCTATATTATTCCATAACGCCCACTTGCTTCCTCTTCTTCTTCCACTTATTTACACAGGTGCATCTCTGATTGACGGCTCGGTCAAGGGTCAATATATAACAGTTGTTTTTCACTGAAGTCTAAGTGACAGTAAGTCTCCTCAGGTTTTCAGGATTCTTCTAAATCTTCTTGCTGATTTTAACAGTGCTGTGGTCTGGATAGTCTTGATTTCTTCTCCGATCCCCAATTCCCCCAGTCTCTTTTCCAGACTTTTGGAGACCGTTCTCTTGTCACTAACTATAATTGGTATCACTGTCACCTTCATGTCCCACGGCGTTTTATGTTCTCTGATAAGAGTCCAGTATTTGTCTATCTTTCTTTCTTTTTCAATTTGCTGCTCGTTGGATTGGCAAAACCCGCTATATCTTAGTTGTCATGTTACACCATTGATTAGATTCTTATAGTTTATCTCCTCTAGCAGCTCTTGTGTTTTAGGTTACACTTTTTAAGACTTGTCCCAGAGAGATGACTTCCGGTTTCATTCTCTTATTGAAGAAAAGGATAAGGGCTTTGCTATCTTATTCCGATGTTTCGAGCATCGTCGCTAAGAAATGTCGCGTTTCTTCTCTTTAAGCTCAGAACTATCATAATTATTTGATATTTCCCTTCACTCTACTCAATCTACTGTATTTCTCTTTAGTTCGTTTGAGCTTTATTTTCGCTTCGGCAAATTAAAATAAAAAGATCCCCGGATGAGCAACCATTTAAAAGCGTATGGGAACTGGTGCATTTAAATATTGTTATCACCAAACGGGGAGTTTATTTTTTCGCACGTGTGAAGACGGGGCGGTCTGGCACTTGATCCCTCGTAGAATAAGTCCTTGTTCAGAGTCCTTTCTCGGGCATATAGGAACTGGCATATTATGTGGGGGTTAATTTAGGGCTAGACTGACCGCCGTTGGCAAGGGGTTCCCAAATTTCACACTACACACCCACCCACCAAGGCCACTAGTTCTTCATACCCCTAGAACAATGGAAGATATGGACCTCTAGGTTTAGACGTAATAATATAAATTATAGTAGTCGACAACTCCGGTTTCCCGTATAAAATTTTTAAAGGAAGTCATAGGACAATTTAAGCGAGTATAACATAAGGTGGAAGAAGCTGAAAAAAAGAAACATGAAATAGCAACTTGACAAAAGACGACACAAATGAACAACCTCAACACGTGGGAACGTTAAAATATATCAATCTTTTTACTACACACACGGATACACATATTCAGCGTGTCGGCTATATTATCAGCAGATAATATATGACGATAAATGTCTTTCTTCCTTTTTTCCTTTCCTTTAGTCTTTCTTTAAATTGAGAGAGAGAGAGAGAGAGAGAGTAATTGCAATGCTTAAGAAGGGTGTAGGGAGAAACAGTCTTAATGTTTACTTATCTTTTCGATGGGCTACTTCGGAGAGTATTTTCTCTTTTACGGGTTGACGGAATTTATTTATGCATATCGCTCTGGCTTGAAGGCATTAAGTTCCTCTTTTTGTCCAAGATTCTTTCCGCTTTCTTTACCCGGAGTTTGGCGCTAGATTCGCCCCCATCTGTTCACGACGACCTCTGTTACCAAACTGATTTTCTTATTCCCTATTTCCGCTGACGGAAGAAGGAGGCTATTTCCGCTGACGGAAGAAGGGGGCTATTTTGCTTTTGGGATTCTAGCCAATCGTTTGGCTTTTATCTTCTTCCTTCCCCTGTCAGGCGACCCGAGTGAGGTCATGGAGTACAGATAGCCTGACCCACATTTTTTTTCCTTCCTTCAACGGCCAGCCGAAGCTGACCTACATTCTCCATTTGTCTTTTAACGGTCAAGCTTTGGCTAATTCAAACACGGAGGAATAGTAGTAATTCCTTATTTCTCTTCTCTCAGTGGGAGACCACGTGACAGCTTAATTAACTCTGCTCTTACAAGAAAATAATTCTATTCTTCACTTCTTAGCGTTGTTTTTACTTGAATAAACCCTCTTTGTCAAAGAACTGTCCGCTACTTTACCTTTATTTAGCCTTTGGCTCCTTAGATCAACATTAGAATTCCACCCTCTGACGACGTTTCTGTAAATTATTCTACACATGTGCTTGTCGAACTGAATTTTTTTTTCAGTTTTACCCTTTCATGGTGGTTGATAAATCCGTTGACGAATCCTGAATTAGCTTCAAAGTTTTAGTTTTTGATAGAGTTCAGTTCACCGTCAGAGACAGTGCATGCGTTTTCTCGAAACGGATACATATCAGTAGAGACGGTACATCAATACTGGGGCTGTTTTTATGAACGGAATAGTCACTGGTGGTTTTCACTTTAGTCAGAGGGCAGCAAATCTTCTCAGATTTTTAGAATTCTCGTAAGTATTCTGCTTAATCTTAACTGGGCTGTGATCTGGACGATCTCAGTTCTTCCTCTGGTCTCAAATTCTCCTAGTCTCTTTTTTTTTTCTTTATTCAAGTGAAAACAAGCTACTGTGACAAACATTTAGATAGCAAATATACTTATTATGTTTTCTGCGTATGAGTACAGTGTAAGCAACTTATGGCTTTGTATATTTATTCAGCTATCTTTTGATACCTCTGCAAAGCATATTTGACCTCTTCATTTGTTTACTGCCGTTGTATTTAACCTTTGATGTACGATCAGATAGGTGATTCTGTGAACTGTCCCTTGAATTCTATGACTTCATACTCGCATTTTTCAGTTGGTGCAAACATTATGATGTTACTCTCACTAGTGTAATAAATACTTTCTTTTTTACGTGTAAATGGATAAACGTCTTGTGAGTTAATGTCAACTGATAAGATAAACAGGTATTTACAGTATCTCGCAAGAATGGATATAGAAAAGTAGAAAAGATTTTTGTCTGTAAAGTCTCAAAAATATCGCTTGGTCTCAGAAATACATGGGCGAGAAACTAACAATAACCAAACACCATTGACTGTGTCTACTTAGATCTACATTTGCTCTATCACTGATATTGAGCACTCTTTCTTTATAGATATACAGCACTGACAGATGTGGCTTTTGAATACTCCAAGTGCATCTCTGCAGAGTGTTATGATCCCCCTTCCAACGTATATCCAGGATATGACTCAAAAGTATCTGATGGTGAGGCTCTGGTCTTCGAGCTTTTGGAAATGGGCAGTAACCCTTCATTGCCATTACTCCCAGGTCCACTCTTGTACAGAGTTGTAGAGTCTTATAGGATCCTATCTATGGGTCAAATAGAACTGTTTGACATTGAAACAGAGTGCAGACAAATGACTGTCTAATTGAACTGTTAGTGATAAATAAGAACTGTGTGCAAACGAATGAGTAATGTTGAATAGAATTACTAGTGCTAATTAGCAATACTTGAAACTCATTAACTGTGTGCCCAAACTGAATTATTGGTATTACATAACAAGTGAAAGATTGCAATAATTGAAACGATTTAAGTGTGTATAAACAACAGAAACACTAGTGTGCCAATGAATTAGTTCTAAATCGTCTAAAAATGAAACTACCGACAAACTATATGTGCAAACAAATAACTGATGTGAAATTGTGACTGTTATATAGCAATACTTCAGGCCATTTAGCTGTGTGCAGGCAAATGATTGGTAGTTGTTACGTGGCATTAATACCCGCCTCAACCCTAGAAAGAGTAACAGATTGCTTGTTTAGGACTGGTTTCGTGGAAAAGAGCCATCGACGTTGTGATTTGAATAAGGATGCCGATGGTCAGAGGAAAGATGGCACGCGTCGAAGTTATATTTTCGCGTGCCAGAAATACGAGCTGAAGAAAAGGCAGATGTCTCAAGGACTTCAAAAGAGACAGATGCCAAATCGCTCGCACAAAAGAAGAGAAATGGTATTGCTAACTCATTGAAGGCGAATAACCACCATACAGATCAAGATTAAAGAAACCTTGGGAAGAAAAAAAAGAAGAGGAAATTCGAAGATTCATCTTGAAGCCGTTCATGATCACAGCGATGGCAATTGAAGAACGAATGAAAGAAAAAAATTCACTGAACTTCCTGTCGACCAGAGAAAGTGAAAGAAAGTAAAAGTAAAAGAGAAAAAGAGAGAAAGACATTTGTGAAATCTCCAATGAAATAATGATCTGAAATAGAAAAATCATAATTAAATAGATAATTGAATAGATAATTAAAGACTGTTAGATCATTCCTTCTGCTCTAATAAATAGTAATCGCATACTTGTAAGAAAGTGTCACATCTATTCACATGCATCATTACATATAACAATAGTATCGGTTGTTTATTTCATGTTTTGATACTCTTTGTTATTCTATATTCATTGGCATTTGATGAATAAAAAATTCTTGCTATATAATTCTGTTAAATTACCTTCGGCTCGTCTCTTTGTGGATTACTACCTCATTTTTATGAACTTTTCCTCGATTCTTGAAAGAATGTTTCATATGAACGATATACTTATGTTTAACATATCTGGTATCCCGTCTGAGATATATTTCTGTTTGTGTTCGTAACATATTTTGGAGCTCGTGCGGGAATCTTTTTATATTCCTAACATGATTAGGAGCTTGTTTCGGAGATTTTATATTCCGTAATTTTACATTTGAGGACATATCCGTAGATTTGTATAGAGGATTTCGTTCATGCGTTCTGACAACTTTCACATTTCGTAACATAGTAAATAGACATACTTGAAACCATTCAACGGTTTGCAAAAAAACTGGGTTCATAATCATTCAAAAATGTTATCAACAAAATGTTTTTACAAATTATATTTAATATATATGTATAAAGAGGATTTGGCATTGAATAACTACAATGGTTCATATACCATAAAACCCAACCAAACGAAACAAAATTTATAGATATAGGAAAACATGTAACTATATTTATTTTGCCTTCGTATCACAGCATAGCACTTAGGCAACGAAAGAATATCATCATCATCATCATCATCATCATATCGCGCTGGTAGCACGGATATCCCTGACCCTCTCTCGCCACTCCTCCCTATCGTTCATCGCCCTAGGTAGGTCTTCAGGACAACATCCCGTATCCTCACATATAAAACAATAAAAAAAAATTATAAAAAGAAAAATCGAGACAACAGATATTGTGTAAAAGTTATGTTATTAAGAAATACAAACATAAAAGGAAGAAAAAGAAAAAGTGAAGAAAAGGTCAATATTATCCAAAAGCCTCTGGGCAAAATGAATGGCAGTTTCTAGAAATGCGAATACACATCTGGACCGTGTGACGAATTCCAGGGAACTGAACAGTCTTGAAGAAACCACCAGTTTGGTGACGTGGGTGGGAGGTGGCCTAAAAATTGTTAGGTTTGTTGCTTGGCAAGTTTTGACCTATGACTCTTAAAGACTGATGGACAGGGATAGGTCTTAACAGAGAGGAAAGGTGTGTGGAGAAGTGGAACTTCAAAATAATGCAGAACAATATTATATATATGTGTGTGTGTGTGTGTGTGTGTGTGTGTTTGTGTTTACTTATTTTGTTGTATACCCACATACATATACAAATATAAGCGGAAACATAATCAAACATAATTTACGAACTTCAATGAACGAACGAACACACTTCTTTATAAAAATATATATCTCTCACGCTTTATTCGGGAGAGGGTTGATGTTCTGTGGTGTGTGAGAGATGGGTGGAGACAGGGACAGACTGCTATATTGACCCAACTTCTTCTCCTGACCATAGCAGCATTTCTTCCGCATCTTGGCTAGGTTTGCTCAAACGAAGGTCGCTGAGGGCCCCAGCCCTCAGTCTGCAAGCTGGCACTTACTCTGGCCTTCCTGTAACCAACTGACTCAACTGCCTCCGGCACCTGCCTATATTCTTTCATAACGTCCACTTGCTTCCCCTTCTTCTTCCACTTTTTTTACACAGGTGCATCTCTGATTGACGGCTCGGTCAAGGGTCAATATACAACAATTTGATCCACCTGCAGTTGATTATAACACGGAAAATTGGTGATTCAAGTTCAAATTCTAGTTGGGTCTATTCGCATTCCCTAAGCACCAACCTTAGGAAAAGGTATGAACACATCACTTCTCCCAGTGATGAACAAAGCAAATCTCTAACATTGGTCGGCAGACAGTTTATGAGTTGAACAATTCTGGAGTTCTGTAAAGCCTGCAGACATTACCTTCGTTCTAGAAAACACCTGCTACAAAAGTGGTGCTAAGCTTCCCCTGAACAACATGACTGTTATGGAAAAGGGGAATTTCCGGCATTGGCAACTGCTATATAACTTTGCAAAGGCCGGCATTTAGATCTATTTCCCTATTTAGGTTTATATACGTGAAGCGGATAAAGGAATAAATGAATAAATGAATAAAAATTCGATCTACAAATTAATGATTGCTATTTCTTTAAATTGAATGAAACGTTTGCTGAAGAACAAAATCTTTTCTTGTAAGCAAAGATAATATAAGTCAAAACGAAAATAGTTAAGATTTTGTGAAAGAAGCAGAACAATAATAGTTAGCTTAAATCAAAGCGGCATACATATGTGTGTAATAATTCTTTATATAAGTATGTCTCTAAGTAAGAGAGAAAATGTATTTGTACCTTAACGTGCAGATGGCTGCTAGTGATATGCACCTGCTCTTGATTGATGAATAGTTACAACACAATAAAAAAAGTAAATAAATATTCGTTCATTTTAAGAAAAATTAAGCGAGTCGAATTTTAAGGCATTCTTGAAAGAAAATATGTAAATCTTCACTCAAAAGAAATAACCGAAGGTATTTGACTAAGAAATGATTCATTATTTACCGTTTGTAGAGTATGTATAGACAGCTTCATACTTCTCGAAAAATAGGCTCGAAATAAGTTTTAAAATAATTGATGAGCTATCAGTGAATCTGATTGGATAAAAAAATGTATTTTAATATTTTTGAAAGGAAAAAATTTCTTAAATCATTTTGGGTTTTGATCCTTGAAATTTTTTGCTGAAAGTAAAATATTGTCGTCTGCGAAATATGTCGAAATTTAAAAACTCGCCCAAATGTGCCGATTGGTCGATAAATGCAAAAATGCCAACACAAAAATTATAGCTTCTGGGGACTATTTTTGCACAAAAATTAACCCTTTTTTTTAGTGTGGAATTCAGTTGAGTTCCCATAAATGTATATTAACGTATGGGTCTATTTATTTTTGTTCACCTGCTTGTTATATTTTCAATGAAAATTTGAGAACAATCAAGATCTTGCTGCATCTCTGGCAGAGCAGTGAGACTCCTCGCAAAGGACGACTTTAGTACAACACTAAATTACGTTCTGAAGTTTTAAGGAGTATGATGAGCAAACTGAGGTCTATGTTTCGAAGGAGGCTATAGCGATGGGGATATTATTATTATTATTATTATTATTAGGTTTTTGGTTTAAGGTTTAAGTTGGTTGCATTTGTATTACATTGGTGGCGTTGGTATTACGTTGGTTGTGTTGGTATTACGTTGGTTGCGTTGATAGCATTGGTATTACGTTGGTTGTTATCCCCTCGCTAAATGTTGATGGAAAATAAATGTGGTGGAGAAGAACGATGACGTCGTTAGGTTTTGTATGAAGGTTTTAATGGCAGCATGAACTAAGGGGTTTATGCTGGTATGCTGAGAGTCTCGTAGGAAGGAAAGAAGGTAGGAAGTTGTTAGAGTGTATCATCTAATTTGTTTTTAACTAGGATCCCTTGGTCTAGAAGAATAGACACAATGGGGTCCGTAAACTAGATGGCTCTCCTCATAGTAGTTGACGCTGCTGCCGCTATTCAAGAGCAGACAATAGAACGTCTGTTTCTATTGACGATTTCTGAGGGAGAGAGCGTTTTGTGGGATTTCTTCAATTTTTGGTGCTGCTAGGAAATATGGTTCGGGCTGAATTGGACAGGTCATCCTGATTGGGTGAAAATGTTCGGCGACTCTAACTGTCAAATTAAATTACGCGCCAAATAAAAATACAAGGTTCTTTCTGCTACAAGGCAAAGCTTAGGAAATAATTACAAAAGTTAAGTGGCGATGAACCCGTTCAATAGTTAAATGGGTGATCACTTAGTAACATCATGTACGGTAAGTAAATTGAAGCTTGTGAGCTAGATTAAGTAAACCTTTGTAATTTCTAAATTTGGTAGCTATCGCAGGGTTACAACAATTCTCTTCCAACCCAAATATTTCTTCTTCAACTAGTTCTCTTCTTCAGCTATATCCCTGGGTCGGACACTAAACTACATCCGGTGGTGAGACTCCACTTCTGGATTTTTGGGAAGTGTGTTGTCTCCGCTTCGATACCATTACTCTCAGATCCACTCTGAAACGAAGTGGTAGGATCCCTTTTATCGGTCAATTATGTTAAAAAATGATTAATATTAAATAGGAAGTCAGGTAACCGTGTGCAAGCCAATAGTAATTATTTGGTTGGAGTAGATACTTGAAACCATGGCCCAGCGGTTAGAGTGTTCGCCAATGGCCCGGGAGACCTGGGTTCAATCCCAGGTCGAGTCATACCAAAGACTTTAAAAATGGAACTTGATACCACCTTGCTTAACACTCAGCATTATAAGGTACGGTTCAAGGGTAAAGTGGAGCAATCCTGGGAATGGAGTAGCGCCCTCCCCTACACCTTGGTGTAGTAGCTATCGAAAAGGGAGCCTTCGGGTCACCCTCGACTATGGTCGCTAACTTTAAATTAGTATTAGATAAGAATAAAGGGTGTTTCACAATTGTTGAAACAAAGCAGTGGCCTCTCAGATCTTCCCTGTTCACTTTATTCTCTTTCTCTTTTCAGATTATTGCCAGGAAATAGTTGACATTCTGCTACGTTTAAGAAACTTTAGCAAAATTATGTCTTGAATGATGGAGCAGAAGAACTCTTGAGTGAAGATATATTATGAAGTCTTTCAAGATTAACTCTGGCCCGGAGTGGTAGCACCTCATAGGATTCTATCTATGAGCCAAATAGGACTAAACTGTATACTTATGCTAAATTGAAATGCTTGAAATATAACTGTTTATATATATATAAACGGATTTGGCATTAAATAAGTTACAAAGGTTGATATGCCTTAAAACCAAACCAAACCAAAATTTCAAGATTGTTCCAGCAAGTTACAGAAAGAATTTCACTTTCAACATATTTCGAAACAGGAGTAAAATTTCCAAATTTCTAAAGAACTTTGAAGCTCATGGCACTTGTGAAGATAGTTGGGCAATGGGTTCCTCATCATCTGGACCTGTGATAACAATCCGAACACCCAAGAAAATCTCCATAGTTCAAGAATCAGTCAGCTAGAGTCCGTTCAGTTCTCTGAGACAGAGGAGCCAAAATCTTGGAATCTCTTTATCTTCTGTTCGGGACATTCTGATTAAGGATCTTAAACTTAATTCTACCGGAACTGGATAAAGCAGAAACTGACACAGATTGATAGTGAAAAGAGGGTAACCAGGAGCCAGTGGTTTTCGCAAAGGATCGACGATTGTGAGCAATTTTTGAATGATGTCGGACTTTCGGATGAAGTCCACTTCCTCTTGAATGGTTATGTTAACTCGAAGAACTGGGTGTTTTGAGGAAGCGAGAACCCTCACAGAATCGTTTAGCACTTTCTGCATTAAAATAGGCGCACGGTATGAGTCACCCTCTCGAAGCATGGCACAACTGGGTCGTTTTTCTTTGAAGATGGTCGAGATAACGCAGTGACAGTGACAAAAGAACGTTACATTCCAGTGCTCGAGCAGTTCTGAAGAGAGCTCACAGAGCGTGAGGATTTTGATGAGGAAGAACAGTGGTTCCAGCAGGATTGTGCTCCTCCTCATACTGCTAAAGTTACCATGGCATGACTTCGTGAAAAATTTGGGGAACGTCTTATCAGCCAGAAAGCTAAAGTGGAATAGGCACCTCACTCGCCTGAACACACCTACTTGATTTCTTCTCCAGGAGATTCCTCAAGAACATCTACCTGAACAACCTTCGCACCATTGGTGTATCGAGGGCAGCCATCATTGAAAAGATTCAATCGATCGTCCAAGAGGAATGTGCACGCGTTATCAATAACTTTACACGTCACATTCAACAGTGCCTTCAACTAAACGGCAGATATTTGTACTTGAAACCATATACAATCAGAATGCTGTATATTAGGTATTATTTATTACCAAACTTGACAGCATTGAAATTGTAGCAAAAATATGAATAAGATACATTGCAAAAATAAATGCACTCGTTATTCGTAGCTACTCTTTTGGGGTCTACTATATACCAACTGCATCCTTTGCAGAAGAGTAAGACCTCCCTCTACCCCAAAAGACCGTTGTGGGCTTAACATTAGATTGAATCTGGTGGGGAGGCTCCAGTTCTGGAGCTCTGGGAAGTATGGAGTACCTTTTCGTTGTCATTACTTCCTGGTCAACTCTGACCAATAATTGTAGCTGTTAGAGTCCTATATATTAGAGTCACAGAAGATCTTTTTTCAGACATCTCTTTCTCAAGTACCAAGCGTCTAATATGACATTAACAGTTCCTTTCAGATCACCGAAGTTAAGCAACAATGTGTCTGTTAAGTTCTAAGAGGAGTAACTATTTAAAAACAGTAGCAACCGTAAGAAAGTTGAAGCCGGTGTATCAGAATTACCAAATCTGTTAAGGTCCCATCTATGAAAGTCGCTTAACAACTTTTTCGAACCTATTCCTTTCAAGTATCGAGCATCTTGTGTTACTGTGGATAGAGAGCGAGGCGAGCTACCAAAAAAATTATAGTTAAAAGATATCAACGCCGATTTTATGGGTCAGAAAAGAAAATGAATACCTAGAATATAACTGATGTACATGAAGAAAGACCATTATCGCCTTTAATGACAATGTTTCCCTGGTTGGAAAAAAGACGGATAAAGACAAATGATTAACTCTCTTATGTTTCTCAAAGTTTGTTGTTTTTATCCAGGATACTGAAGTTCCCGGATGAAAAATAAAAAATGACTCAACCTAAAAGTCAAAAGAAAAATTTCTATCGAATACCTGTCAGCGAAATCCTTCAGTAAACATTGCAAAAAATATGTGCCATGGGCCACTGAAAATAAATACAGCAAAGAACTTTTTCTCCGGTTTCAAAAATGCACACACACACATACACACGTACACACACTCATGTACACGTACACACACATACATACATACATATACAGGTGCCTTCAATAAGTTTCCAGACTTTTTTGTACAGGAATTTAAAATTGTTGTAGACTCTTGACAATTCAGTATGTTATTGCTATACATCTTATGAGATGATTGACCAATTTTTATGATTTTAGCTTCAAATGAACAGCTACAGCAGCAATTGGAATACACCCTGCTAAAGCCTGATTGTCACAGCTGGTGAATTTCCAAAATGCAATCTGGACGTGAGGACACTTTAGAAGAACGATATGCAATAAAATTCTGTTTTAAACTTGGAAAAATGTCACAGATACGTATGGAATGCTTGAGACTGCTTTTGGAGCATCTTGCAGGAATTGAGCATCAGTTTTTGAGTGGCATAAGAGATTCAAGGAAGGCAGGGAGTCTGTGAGGGATGATGAGAAGTGTGGGAGGGTTAAGGAAGTCAGAACACCAGAGTTGATTGGCCAAATAAAGAATTTCATGGATAAGAACCGTCGTGTGTCTATAGAGACAATAAGTGCACAGTTTGATGTCAGTGTGGGAACTGTACACACAATTATTCACGAGGAACTGAAGATACGGAAGATTTGCGCGAAGTTTGTCCCAAGGGTGCACAGAGAAGATCAGAAAGAAAGACGTTGTCATGATAGTAGGGAGATGGTCGAGCTGATCAATTCAGATCCAGCAGTTCTTGATGCTCTGGTGACCTGCGATGAAAGCTGGATCTACTGCTATGACCCAGAGACCAAGAGACAGAGTTCCTAGTGGAAGCATGCTGGCTCTCTCAGACCCAAGAAGGCTAGACACAGCAAATCCACCCACAAACTTTGATGATCCCTTTTTTCGACAGCACTGGCATGATATACATGCACTGGGTCCCCACTGGACAGACAGTCAACAAGGAATACTATGTTAAGGTTTTAAGGGAGTTCTGGAAGAGATTCCGTCAGAAGAGGCCAGCGCCCTTCAAATCGGGTCAGTGGCATTTCCACCAGATCAATGCACCAGTCCACAACTCCATCCTTGTCACAGACTATTTGAGCAAGATGGGCATCAAGACAGTTCCTCAGCCTCCCTATACTCCAGACCTTGCTCCCTGTGACTTTTGGTTATTCCTTAAGCTCAAGGAAAACCTAAGAGGCTGCTGTTATGAGACAATTAAGGAGATGAAAGAGGCTGTGACGAAGGTCATTGACACACTCACACAAGAGGACTTCCATGGGGCCTTCCAGAAGTTGTTGCCGGAGGAGATTACTTCGAAGGGGACTAGAGTTTCATGTTTGTACTATCAATAAAAGTGCCCATACGAAAAAAAAGTCTGGAAACTTATTGTGTGCTCCTTGAATATACTAAAAGAAAATGAGATCTCACCTTGTTATTACTGTTTTCACTGTTCCATAACTAGCAGTTTCATATGTCTTCTACAGAATAGAAGACACTATTATCAGAAGAAACTTTATACGTAAATGATTATAAATAAATGACTGTGTCTTCTATTCTGTTGGAGACCTATGAAACAGTAGTAGTAATACTAAAAAGGTGAGATTTTAATTCATTTTAGTATATATATATATATATATACGTGTGTGTGTGTGTGTGTGTGTGTGTGTGTGTGTGTGTGTGTGTGTGTTGTTTTCTAAATAGGCCATAAAATAATTAGAAAAGCGATAACCCACAGAAGAGTCCACTGATATGCCATCAATCTGTGTGTAGATGTTACCGTGAAGGGCATAGAAAGCGACTTGTGCGGTACAAGTTAAGATCGTTTAGAACAGAAAATCTTCAATACATGTACAACATATATACATACACACCGTGGTGTAATGGTTATCGTAGGAAATGGACACGGTGACACGAGTTCAAATCCTGGACGAGACTGATTGCATTTCACATAGCACTAATACCCTTGGGAAAGGTATGAATTCAATTATTCTCCCTCCAGCTATGGGTAAATAGTAGAGAAGACTAGGTTCTTAAGCCTTGGTGAAGCAACTAGTCTAGGAGAAGGAAAACTCAGAATTCAAACCTGTTAAACTACGCTTAAAAATTGACCTTGTGTCATATCCTGCCCGAGCGGAGGGGTTGGTAAATATCTATATACATAAACGCACACACACACACATACACACACACACACACATATATATATATATACATATGTCTGTGTGTGTGTGTGTGTGTGAACAAAAGTGATTGGACTAATTAGAATATATGTAAGTTTATTCAGATTTACATTACCAGTAGGTAACCAGTCTAGGAGAAGGTAATCTCTAAATTCAAACTAGCCTTACTATACATAAAGATGACCTCGTGTCACATCCTATAAGTGGAGTAGGAGTGGGATAAATACATACACCAACAAATGTAATTTCTTTTATCCTAGTTTTGTGTATCCTTTTTTTTCGATGCACATAGCTGCATCGCTTGGTGCACGAGTGTAATATGGCACAAAGATTGAGAACCACTGCATGGATTATTGGAGGCATTTTACAGTTAAGTTAAGTTAGGTTTAAGTTGGGTTTTTATTTACCGGCAATTTAGCTGCTGGAAAGCATGTTTAATCATTTTCTACTCACCAAGTTCCAATAACAGTATCAATATATCAATTGATACACTAATACTGAAAATACGAAGAGGAAAGACGAGATAGACTTATATAAATAATTAAAAACATTTAATGGATACATATGATAATAATATAACAAATATTGCAACAACGTGTTCTAAAACAAATAAATATTGCTCCAAGAACCAGAACGAAAGAATATACAAAGAAAGCTATGTATAAATGTCTTATTTCGCTCTATTTGCGAATAATACATCATTTCTTGTTGGTGACGAGAACCAAAAAGAGCAATATAAAAAACTTACTAGTCTTCTGGTTTTGACAATGAGGTGTAATAGGGTATCTCGCCTGAGTTGGAAGCAACCTCTCTTTTTTGTTCAACGAACAAAAATAAGGACAATGGCCAGTTTTTGTGCCTCGAGCACGAACAAAAAAGACTATGTTTTCTCTGTTCGAAGAACAGAGGTATATAAGAGAAAGAATTAGGGGTCTAAATACTCATGTGACCAACAGACATGTGAAGCGGGAAGCCACGCCCTCTAATCCAAGGAAATACAATCATTTTTGTCTCCTTACAGAATTCAAGGAAATCATTTTATTGTATGATTTCAGATAAATAAATTTAACTGTAATTTACTAGAATTCTGATAATGTGTGTATGTTTGCGTGTGTGCGCGCGCGTGTGTGTGTGTGTGCAACCGTAATCCAGCAAAAATGGCACTTTGTGGCAGAGAAATTGGGTAAGTATATATACAACTCAGTCTTACAACAAAGTAATGAAAAATTATGTTAAGACAATACAAGTCATTATGAAATATGATCAATATATATCTATTATACTCATTATATTTGTTTACTATAGTTGTATATACTCGAATATGATCCGATATTGCCTTGAACTATTTTATTACTTTCGTAGCTTAGCCCAGTCGGCTGGAGCTGTAGAATACGCCGACTAAATGTTTGCAGAGGAGTAAGAACCCAACTCCAAAAGAGTGGTCCTGAATAGGACACTAAACTTACTGATGGTGAAGTTCCAGTCCTGAAGCTCTGGGGAATGTGGAGTACTTCTTTATTGCCATTAATCCCTGGTCCATTCTGACCAGGTAGTAGCTGTTAGGGTCCCCGTCTATGGGTCAAATAGAAATATTTAATCATTTACTATATTTGAAACCATTTAACTGTGTGAAAACAAATGACTCAAACTTAATTATATTACATAGCAATACTTGGAATCAGTTAACTGTATCCAAACGAATGAATATTATCGAATAGAATTACTAGTTAATAGTGTTAAATAGCAATACTTGGAACTATTTCACTTTTAACTAATAAATGCGCTCTAGCTCCTTTAAAATCATTGCCTACAAACTATTTCGTTTACAAGTTATATATATATATATATATATATATATATATATATATATATATATATATATATATATATATATATATATATATATATATATATATATATATATATATATATATATAAGCAGGATTTGGCCTTAAAGGTTGGATATGCCACAAAATACAACCAACTAACAAACCAACTTTTCCAGCCGGAAATTTAGGCGTACCAGTTGGACTAGGCCTAGCCTTAGCCAATTATTTACACAAGCAAAGTTTGTATCGCGCAACTCCCAAATATTTGGCTAAATTTTAGGCTTCAGAAAGTCACCGGATACGCCAGTGTACACAGGTTGTTGTCGTGGAAAATGGACACGGTGATCCGAGTTCAATTCCTAGAGGAGGCTGTTTACATTTCACATAGCGATAATACTTTTGGGAACGGTATGAATGCAACTATTCTCATGTCTGGTACGGGTAAATAGTAGAGCGGACTGAACTCTTTTACCTTGATATGACAACCGGTCTAGAAGAAGGAAAAGTCTGAATTCCAGCTTCGCTAAAAAATTGACCTTGTGTCGCATCCTACACGTGCGAAAGTATTCAGTTAATATATATATGGTATATACTAATACAAGCTATGTAACTCTTATTGCCTAAATTTCCTTAGTTTTCTTAACATAAAGGTAGTTATTTGATAATGCATATATAAGAAATTATTAAAAGTTCTAATTTGATAATATCAAGGATATTTTGTCATCAGCTATTTTTTATTTTAGCATTTACTGTGTCATTTATGGAAATAATGCTTTGAGTGAGTGGAAGTTTTGATGTGTTAAAGAAATAGTCCTATCCATGATATCAAGGGTCACTTGGCTAGTATTAATATGAAATCTATTTACTATGCACTATAGCAACGGTAGAGTTAATGTGTGGAAGAATTTGTCTGGAAATGATCCTATTTACCCAACCCCTCCGCTCGGGCAGGATATGACACAAGGTCAATTTTTAAGCAGAGTTTAACAGGTTTGAATTCAGAGTTTTCTTTCTCCTAGACTAGTTGCCTCACCAAGGCTGAAGAACCCGGTCTGTCCTACTATTTACCCATAACTGGAGGGAGAATAATTGGATTCATACCTTTCCCAAGGGTATTAGTGCTATGTGAAATGCAATCCACCTCGTCCAGGATTTGAACTCGTGTCGCCGTGTCCATTTCCTACGACGATAACCATTACACCACGGGCACCTCCCATTTGTCTTGAAATGATAACCATCTCTGATCAATGAACGTAATGTGTGCTTAAAAATTTCAACCAATAACTAATCGAGTAACTTTCTAACACATCTTTCTTTGATTTTTATTGCTGTTGTTGTTGTTGCTATTGTTGTTGTTTCTTTTGGTTATCAGAAATCGGGTTTTTTTTACTTCAAGTTGAGTTGTGGTATCTTTAAATCTTTAACAAACTTTCAAGATCCACGTTTTCTCGAAACATTTATTAAAGTCTTTATAATCTCTGTGCGTTGTTTGTAAAACAAAAAAAAAAAAAGAAAGAAAAAAAGGAAATAGTTTAAAGATTTTTGGTCTGATATTTCTCCATTACAATTTTGTAATGATTTTCATCTCTACGGTTTGATTTCTCTAAATACCCCTGTTTTGTTAGTGTGTGTGTGTGTTTTTCTTGTTTATTTACTTTTTCTTTAGGTAGGATGGGGGTCAAATATATAATGATGTCTTTTAATGGGGATTAGACATTTTAGCCATGAAGATAACGCTAACGAAGAAGAAGAAGAAGAAGAAGAAGAAGAAGAAGAAGAAGAAGAAGAAGAAGAAGAAGAAGAGGCAGAAGTAGAGAAGAGGAGTAAGGAGATTATGGTGAAAGTCGATCAGTAGGAAGTTAGAGACGAGGGTGATGAAATGAAGGAGGAGCGAGAAGAACAGGAGGAGGAGAGAAGGGCTCACAGTGCGTGGAGACCGGTGATGAGTGAAAGGCGGAGGGTGATGAAAAGAAGAAGCTTATGTAAATGAAGAGCAGGAAATCAATGCAAAACGGGAAAGAAGAAGAAGAAGAAGAAGAAGAAGAAGAAGAAGAAGAAGAAGAAGAAGGCCGAAAGGAAGAAGTTCCAAGGGAAAAGAATATAAAATTTGGTAGAAGAAGAAGAAGAAGAAGAAGAAGAAGAGAGAGTGAGCATTTGTATGACAAAGAGAAAAAAGAAGAAAAAGCATTACGTAAAAGTAAGAAGAAATGATAAAATGAAACAAAAAAGAAGAAACGTATATTAAACCAAGGAAAAGAAAAGAAGAAGAAATGAAAACAAAAAGAAGAGAAAAGGAAATAAAAGAAAAAGGCGACGCAAAGGAAAAAAGAAAAGAAAGAGAAAAAATACAAGAAAAAGGAAAAGAAAAAAGAAAAGAAAGGCAAAGAAAAAGAAGAGAACAGGAAAGAAAAGGGAAATAAAAAGAAGAAAAAAGGACAGAAAAGAAAAAGAGGCGAGAAAAGAAAAGAAAAAAGGAACAGAAAAGAAAAGAAAAGGAAAAAGAAGAGAAAAGAGAAGAAAGCAAAAAAATTATAAAAAAATAAAAGTGAACAGAAAAAAGAAAAAGAAATCAAAAAGAAGAGAAAAGGAAAGAAAAAGAGAAAAAAAAAAGAAAAGTGAAAAGAAAAAGAAGAGAAAAGAAAAAGAAAAGAAAAGAACAGGAAAGAAAAAGAAAAGAAAAAGAAAAAAGAAAAGAAAAAGATGAGAAAAGGAAAGGAAAGAGAAAAAGGAAAACGTGAACAGAAAAAAGAAAAAGAAAAGAAAAGAGAAAGTAACGAAAATAAAAAGAAGAAATAAGAAAAGAAGAGAAAAAGAAAAGACAAAAAAAAAGAAAAAAGAAAAAGAAAAGGAAAAGAAAAAGAAATAAAAAAGGCAAGAAAGAGAAAAGGCAAGGAAAAGAAAAGGCAAGAAAAAGAAAAGAAAAGGAAAGAAAAGGAAATGAAAAGAAAAAGAAATAAGAAAAGAACGGAAAGTGAAAATGCAAGGAAAAGAAAAGAAAAAGAAATAAGAAATAAGAAAAGGCAAGAAAAAGAAAAAGAAAAGAAAAGAAAGAGACCAGAAAAGAAAGAGACAAGAGAAGAAAAGAAATAAGAAAAGAACAGAAAAAGAAAAGGCAAGAAAAAGAAAAGGCAAGAAAAAGAAAACGGAAAAAAAAAGAAAAGGAAAAGAAAAAGAAAAAAAGAAAAAGAAAAGAAAAAGAAAAAAGAAATTAGAAAAGAAGAGAAAAAGAAAAAGCAAGAAAAAGAAAAGTAAAAAAGAAAAGAAAAAGAAAAAGGAAAGGAAAAGTAAAGAAAAAGAAATAAGAAAGAAGAAAAGGCAAGAACAAGAAAAGGAAATGAAAAGAAGCTTATTCATGATAAAGAAAAATAAGGACAGAAATTCGAATGAAGGAAATCGTGGAACAAAAATACAAAAGAGACTTAAAAATATAACAAGAAGAAAATGGAAGACAAAAAATAATTCTATTTGTTTAGATTTCTTAGATGAAGCTTCTTTTTTGTTATCAATTAGAATATTCGGACTATTGACTTCATCTTTATTGTTATACTCTCAACGTTTCGGCTGATATGTCCTTAGGTCTTCTTCAGGTGTTTCATGTCGAACTCGGGTGTCCACACAGAATCTCGAACTGAAACCTTTATTTCATCCACATGGGTAGCCTGTTCCAATTCTGTTAACCATGACTGGGTACAAGTGTTACGTTATAGTAAGCGTTCCTTGTTATTCTTACCTGTAGTTGGGATTGAACCTGCAACCTCTAAATGATTTCACTCAGAAGCACTTTCATACCAAACACCTTACCCGCGGCACCATGTGTCCTTGCCGGACAGTATAGTGATAATGATGAAGTCAATAGTCCGAATATTCTAATAACAAAAAGCGTTTATCATTTGTAAAAAGAGAGGAGCATAAAGAGCTGAGATTCTATTTAATTATTAACATTTCACTGTAATGTTCAAAACACCATTTTAAAGGATTTATGAGAGAGAGGGCGGCGGGGAGGAAGGAAGGAAGGAAGGAAGGAATTGAAGAAGAAGGAGAGGGAGATGCTCAAACTAGTTATCGAATATCCATGACCAAAATTTCACATTTTACACATTCGTCTCCAATACCAAGTATTGTAAAGTCGATCTCGTGTATTAGTCGACCCCTGATTTATGGCCTCGAAATTATCAAATTATGTATTTACTTTTGGAAGTTAAGGATTGCTCGCGCCCAAGCCACTATATTTGGATTACACTGTAAGCGCGTAGCAGTTATAGTCGTTAGAAATGGACACGGCAATCCGAGTTCAAATACTTGAAGAAACAGTTTTCCGTTTCATATTGTGCTAAAGCGCTTGGGAAAGGCATTAGTCTATCTTCTCTCCCTACAGATATGCGTGTATAGTCGATCAGACTTGGTTCATTAGTCTTGGTACGATCACCAGTCTGGGAGAAGGAAAACTCTGAATTTAAACCTGCACTATTCCGCTTAAAATTTGACCTTGTATCGTGTCCTGCACATGGCGATGGGGTTGGGTAAATACATACATTGTAAGGATACAATAAAATATTTAGTAGATTGGTTTCTTTGTTTAAAGGCATATCAACCTTCGAGGGCTTTTAATGCCAAAGACATCCTTGTAGAAAAACAACAGTGATACTATTTAACCCAGAGCTAGGGAGATAAGAGTTTGATACCTTTCCCAATGTAATTGCACGACTGGTTGATTGACTGGTTGGTTGGTTGGTTGGTTGGTTGGTTGAATTTTATGGCATATCAATTCATATAGGTTATTTATGGCCAAGTCCTGTTTATACATATAGATACTAAATATATGAATTGTAAGCAAGTAGTGTGTAGCAAATATTTTTAAACAAACCAGATTTCATTTGCTTGCACATTGTTAAATGGTTTCAAGTATTTAAACACAAACAATTCTATTTACTATTAATCATTTGTTTGCACACAGTTAAATGGTTGGTTAGGTTTTATGGTAGATCAACACTTGTAAGTAATTTAATGCCATAACCTGTTTATACACATATATATATATATCAAAAATATGTTTGTAAAAGAATAGTTTGTAGACAGCATTTTAAACAGGACAGAACTTATTTGGTTGCTCTCAGTTAAATGGTTTCAAGAATTGTTATCTAAAACTAACAATTGAATTTAACATTAATTATTTGTTTGCGCACAGTTAAGTAATTCTATTTAACCTGTAGATGGGACCCTAACAGATACTACCACTCCAGCGAGAACGGCGTTTGAACATTGAGGCCGCAGTCTAGCACTTAAGCCATTACGCCATGAGGACTACCCCCCCCCACCGCACAGGGTGTGCCATGACGGAAACCTATCCTGACTTTGTTCTTTGAATTGTTGAAACGTTGTGTCTGAATCCGGTCAGGGAATAATAAAGTTACCTGTCAAGTAAGTCTTTTTCGATTTGTATTAAGAATAGTTACTTGAAGGCAAAAAATGGGTAATCATCTCTTGTCTAGGATCATACTGTTAGGTGAGCTCTCCCTGGGCTACTGTGACAGAGGGGCACCAAAAAAGCGATACAATGACTTTGAAAAAGTTCCTCGGTGCCTCTCACATCCACCATCGCCAATAGCCCACTCTGGCTGAGAACTGTGATGTCTGGTGTCTCACTACCATCTATGTTGTTTCCTTGTCTGGAGCCGCACTCAAGGACAACAATCGCGGGAGGAAGAACTACAACACTATTGCGTCAAGCCCTGACCAGACCTTTAGCCGCAACCACTGCGATCATATTTACCAACCCCTCCGCTCGGGCAGGATATGACACAAGGTCAATTTTTAAGCGGAGTTTAACAGGTTTGAATTCAGAGTTTTCCTTCTTCTAAACTAGTTGCCTCACCAAGGCTGAAAAACCTAGTCTGCCCTACTATTTACCCATAGCTGGAGGGAGAATATTTTGTATTCATACCTTTCCCAAGGGTATTAGTGCTATGTAGTCAGGTCCAGGATTTGAACTCGTGTCTCCGTGTCCATATCCTGCGACGATAACCATTGCACCACGAGCGCCGCAACCACTGCGATAGAGTTTATCCCTCGAACATGCCGGCTGTCGATGTGGGCCACGTTCTTTTTTACTTTCGTTTACGAAGTCTAGCCATGATGATATAGCATCAAGTATCCCTACTGAATATGACTAACATTTAAACAAAGTCAACAGGTAATAGCATTCTAGACCAGAGTGAACGTCTGGAGTACTGGTATTGAAGGAGCACTCCACACTCACCGGATCTTCAGAACTTTGGAACGTCACTCTCAGACTGCACTTTAGCGTCATTCTTTGGAAGTTTCTTACTCCATTACAGGGGATACAGTCAGCGTATTCTAAGCCTCGCCCACTGAGCGTACATCGTAGCGAGATTTTCCTTACAGCAATACACTTAAAGTGATATAACCTAGAGAATAAAGGAATTTCTAGTCCAATTTGCATTTGATTGATAATTTCGTGGGGTCTGCATTAGTGCTGAATCTCATTTTTTTAATCATTCAAATTCTTAGCATAACAGAGAAATGCTAATTAGAACCTTTCATTTCATCCTCATGAGAAGCATTAATATCATCAAGGATTAATCTAACACTGAAAACCAGAGGGCTTTTCGGAACATCTCTTTCTTACCAAAATTCTTTTTGAAGTAAATTTACATATATTTATTTTGATATGTTGTGTAATGTAAAATGTTACTTTGGGGTCTTTCATCCTTTTTTTCTCTTCTAACATCTTTCTGCCTTTCTTTCTTTCTCTCTCTCTCTCTCTCTCTCTCTCTCTCTCTCTCTCTCTCTCTCTCCATATGATCGAAGTAAATTATTTTAAGTGCAGATGCCATAGAAACGAGATAGCAGCGGCCCAGAATTTTCAAGGGTCGTTTATCCTTGGGGGTCACGTGGAAAGGCTGGTGGGAGTCAAACAAGTATAAGGGACAGGATGTAGAATCAACAACTATCAGAAATCACACACACACACACACACACACACACACACACACACACACACACGTTATAATTTATACTGAAACACGTGCACTAATATCATACACATATGTGAATAAAAATTCATATTCTCTCATACATATACACTAAACGACACAAACACAAGCATATATACATTAACATACATGAAATCGTTTCTCTCTTGTTCCCTCTGAATCTATCTATCTATCTATCTATCTATCAGTTTCTCTCAATTATTTATTGATATTCTTCCTGATCTTTACACAAATTTCAACTATAGATAATATTCTTAGGTAATTCATTCGCGATTTTTATTTCTATTTTAAATTTTGTCGAATTAACCCATACCTAAAAAAAATGAATTATATATATATATATATTTATTCAATCTCTCCTCTATAAACTGGATGAGAAACAAGGTCATTTTTAAGCGAAATTTAAAGGGTGTGAATTCAGATGGTTGGTTGGTTGTTTGGTTTTACGGCATATCAACCCTTTCAGGTCATTTAATGCCGAATCAAGTCATTTTGATAAAAACTTTTGTTTTAAGTTTGTTTCTGGTTTGGTTTGGTTTGGTTTTATGGCATATTAACCCTTTCAGGTTATTTAATGCCAAATCCTTTTAATACATATATATTTAATATATGATTTCTAAACACATTTTGTTGATAACATTTTAAATGAGCCTGAGCTAATTTTTGCACATAGTAAAATGGTTTCATTTATTTCTTTCGAATACGAATACACAGTTAAATGTAAAATCAGTTCTATTTCAAACAATTCAGTTTGTCATGTGTTCAGAGTTTTTTTGTTTACTCAGTCATTAGTTTAAATACAGTTTTTGTTTACATATAGTTAAATGTAAAAACAGTTTTATTTCAAACAATTCAGTTTATCATGAGTTCTCAGTTTTTTTTTGTTTACACACAGTCATTTGTTTAAATACAGTTTTTGTTTACATACAGTTAAATCTAAAAACAGTTCTATCCAAAACAATTCAGCTTAGCATACGTGCAGAATTTAAATGTCAAACAGTTCTATTCGACCCATAGATAAGGCCTTATCAGGTGCTACCATATCAGGACAGAGTGGAACTGGAAGCGATGGCAATGAAGTTGTACTCCACATTACCCAAAGCTCCAGAATTTCTGGAGCCTCACCATTAGATTGTTTAGTGTCATATCAGGACTCTCGTTGTTGGGTGGGGGCTTACCCTTCCGCAGAGATTCAACCGGTGTGTTCTGCAGCCCCAGCCGACTGGGTCAGTTAATTCAAAGTTTTTCTTTTTTCTAGACCGGTCGCCATACCAAAGTTAAGGAGATTAGTCTGCCTTACTATTTACCTATTGCTGGAGAGAGAATAATTGGATTCATACTTTTCCAAAGGTATTTGCACTATGTAAAATGCAAACAACCTAGTGCAGGATTTGAACTCGGGTTGATGAGTACATTTTCTACGACGGTAACCACTACACCACGATCGCCTAAAAACCATCATAAATTATCTAAATATCACTGAGTATAAATAAAAAAAAATGAATAGAGGCGTGATTCTCTCAACGGTTATCGTCGTTGGGAATAGAATCGGCAATCCGAGTTCCAATCCTGGACAAAGCCTTTTGCGTTTCATTTTGCGACAATACTCTACAGAAAGGCATGAATCTATCTGTTCTCCTTCCAGCGATAGGGAAATGACTGTATCTCATGAAAAGGACTAAGATCCTTCCAAAAAAGGGTGACCTGGATATATTAAACTAAACAAAAATGTAAACATTGAATGAAGAATCAACACGCTACACTATTTTCTAGGCATCAAATAACCCTTAACGAGTTGACATGCTGTTAAAACCAATGAATCAGTCAGAAACTTTCCTGAGAAGGTCAGGGAGAAATTGTTGCTTTTGTGACTGAGTTTTATGTAGAACTCGAACACTGATAACCAGCTACCGTTATATATATATATATATATATATATATATATATATACACGCATGGGACCCATGTAACTGCTAATAACTCTACTTCTAATCATATTGTATTCTTTTTTTTTTTTCAGACTTGAAAGTAGTATACTATAACTACAATTAATTCTTGATCACAATGCCTTGGACAAGAGAAGAAAAATATTTTTGTCTCCAAATGATTAATTTGGAGGCAAAATTATTTAAAACTGTCCAAGCAAAATTTCGCCGGAAGTTTAACTTAACAATAATCCCCAGAAAAGCCCAATTCATTGTTGGGCACACAAATTTGAAGCCACAGGGTGGGTAAACAACTTCAACAAGACGGCAGAAAATCCCAGATCTAGCAGGAAGTTGATTGCAAGATGTCCTGACAATGTGGATGCGATGAGGGATTCTGTCGGAAAGAGCCCGAAAGAGTCTCTCCGAAGATATTTCCAAGAATTTGTTCTTTCATGTTCACTGTTAGATAAAGTCAATTAATTTCTGCCCTTGTCATCTGGTTTGACCTTTTCGAAGTGATACGATTGCTTTTTAAGACTCAAATGGAAGATGGCTTGATGCAATATGAATTATCATATTAATGGGTTGCATCTATTTTGAGACACCCTCTATATATTATCGGACCTGCTTGAAAGAATGGCTGCAGCCCAAATACACATATTTTAAAATACATGATCCTGCAGCTCACAACGATGCTGATACTCGAAAGTATTGGTCTAGTCTTGTAAAAAAACAAAACAAAAATAATTAACAGCAATAAAGAAAAAATAGATTCCCAAAACACTGAAACGTGTAACGTGCGTAAAAAACTAAAAAAAATTCCATCTCAAGTAAACTTTTACAAGACGTCGAACACAAACGTTCTATAATGATTGAAAGAAATCATTGTCAACATACACTCAACATACAAAAAGAAAGCTCAACAACCTTTACATCGCTCCATACTTCTTAATAACAGCTTGATTTCCAAGGAAAGTAAAATACAATCTTTTGGGAGAATGAAGCCCTTATATTTTAATTCACGAGGCACTTTGCTTCAAAGTAGCACAAGGCCGAATTAATGGGGCACCCAATGAGACTCGAACTCACTTGTATAGGTTTGTTAGTCTAGCTTGCTAAGTTTTACACCACCAGAGATGTCCCTTCTTCCTAATAACAGCGATAAATTTGTTAACTTTTTCGACTCTGAATTGATGCAACCACAGAAGGATTTCCTCAGTTTGTGCTCAACCAGCCATCTTTTTAATGGATTTAACAAACCACACAAAAAGACTGAAATTGAGATCTTATATCAAAATAAACCTTAGGCAGAAGTACGAACAACCGGTAAAGGATCAAGGGGAAGATGTACACGGTGCACACCTCCGCCCGACCCTCTAAAGACGAACGCCTTCGAAGCCAGGTACCCACCAGCGCGTTTACTTTGGCTTGTACATCCAACCAATTTCGCTCCAGTCGGAGACCGGGCCAGAACCACACCCCGAGGATGCGGACGGGTCCGTCACTCCAGCGGAAGGGTCCTGGCAAGGGAACGCCACCCCTTCAGGCACACAGCTGCAGACCTTCGCTTTTATCAAAATTGATTTTGGCGCCTGCTACTTCTTCGAACCTCTTAACCACCTTCTTCGCCGCCTTTTTCTAATAGGCGGGACACAAAGACTCGGCGTACGTAGAGACCTTCACTCTGACACAGTCAGCAAAAAGTACTCTACGCAGGTACGGGTTTTCCGTCCCATCCCTAAGCCTACAGAGCAGGGGCTCCAAAGCGAAGACATAAGAGGCGACAGGAGGCAACCCTGCCGGACCGACTGTTCGAGTACGAACGCCTCCGAACGCTCCCTGTTCACCTCCATCACCGCCTGCAGGTTGTTGTACAACATGCTGATCCATTTGCTGAACTCCGGTTTGAATCCGGCGGCCCCTAAAACCGTCGCCAAAAACCGATGGTCCACCCTATCGAAAGCTTTGGACTGATCCAAATTGATTAGCTCGGCTTTAGTGTCGTCTTTTAACCCCTCTAGGACCTCGCGTACCAGATGGAAGTTGTCTTGGATCGATCTTCCCTTCACAGCGAAGTTCTGCTCCGGTCTGATCAGATCGCTGATGACAAGCTGCAAGCGTTTGACTAAGACCCGGGACTTTAACTCTGTGTTTAGCAGAGTTATGGGCCTGTAATCACCTCAGTCCTCCCAAACATGCCCGCCACCTTTCTTCAGTAAGGTCGACCTTCTTCAATGCATCAAGAAACTATCTGCTTCCGCCTCCCGAAGGCGAGGAAAGTCAGCTAAATAGCTGTGAAACTCCTGAACCAAGACAGCTGGGAAAGCAATCACGGATGTGTGCCCCAAACACTCCGCGCATCTTACAATTCGACCGTCGCACATGCCCATCCGAGGACTTAAACGAATTCGATATGCCGATGGGGAAATCTTCGCACTTCTTCCTTACGCGCGAACGCGCCAGATTTCATGGCTTCTTAACCTAGATGTAACTACAACACCCTTGCAGCGCTCGCTAGCCTCACGCCCGGGAAAGCTTATCGTCTAAAGATTTCGCTTTCTTGGCTGTATCTAGATTGAGCTGTTTGCCGTAATTGATGGCAAAATCCCTAATCCTATACTTAAGGCATCCCCACCACTTATTCCCGGTAACTGCCCCCACTAGAGCCCGCTGAATTAAGGTTTCCAGTCGCACCCCGAAGTCCCGTATCTCCAGTAAGGAGGTATTGAACTTCCACTAGCTGGCCAGACTAGGCCTATTAACAAACCACAGACGGACCTAACCAGTTTATTGTCACTCAGCCCTATCCAGTGGAACGTGGGACATCTAACGAATTCGGTGTCAGCACTCCTAACTATCACTCTGTCCAGGTAGATTCTGATACGGACAGAGGGCGAGCTATCTAGCCACGCCCACATCTCCCTCCCTGGATGATCCAGATGAAACCTATCTACCAAGTCGTGTTGGGCTATTAGGTCGATAAGGCTGCTTTCATACCTATCCGACCCACGAGCGCCCTTTTCAGCCTTATCTATCTTGGGTTCAAGATCGCATTCCAATCGCCTACTAGATTTATCCGTTTTGAATCATCAAGGAACGGCTCCGACCGTCGGAAAAAAGGAGCGTCTCTTGCTAATGCTATTGGGCGCATAAACCGCGACCACTCTAAACTCGAAGCTTTTAACGGTAACATCGGCCACAACCAACCGGTCCCTGTCACCTGCAAAGACAAGATTGACAATGGCGTTAAAGCTGCGTCCAACTAGCAGAGAGATCCCAGCGCTGCAGCGGCTGTCGAATTCTGAAAAGACCTCAAAGTCGTCCCTCAGCACCCGATAGCCCTCTGCGCAAGTAAAGAGAGTCTCTTGCACCGCGGCAACATTTACGCAGAGGTTCGTGAGTTCACCAAGCTTGCGCACTTGCGTGGATCCCTCAATCCCCTCGCATTCAAAGTGGCAAGGTTTAGAGACATTAAACCCACTTACCAAACTCACTGTCGACTATAGTCCGGAAGTCGTCGGGGTGAGGATGCCGACGACGTGCCTCAGAGATCCGGTGCCGAGCTCAATCATTACTCGACCGTCCCTGGACACTCCTCCGACATCTAGAGGTTAACGCAACTTTGGGGACCTATAGAAACAAGAATGAACATAAATGAGGACCTTTCCTGAACAAAATGACAACATTTTTTAAGGTGTGCTCCAACTCCGTCAACCTAATGTCCATTCGACTGGCCTTCTTAAGGAAGTTCTACACAGCCTTCGTGCGGCGACCTGCTGAGCGAACAAAGGTGGTCACCATGGGTGCACTCCTGAATAGGTAAATGTTTCCTACTTTGTTTTTTCCTATAAAGTTTAAATTCATAAGAGGTTGTACTGCTCTGCGGAGCTGAAAGTCTGCAGAAGCTCCTTAGACTCCACAGAACATAGTGATAGTTCTGGAAGGCCTTGTCGGTCCTCTGTTGAGGCCAACTTGGCTCTGTGACGGGTTTATGTTGAATCCGAGGGGGTGGGCTGTCTTGGTGTTTAATGAGACCGAGAGAACAGCCTAGGAGGTGGGAGAGAGGAAAGAGAGGGCAGTGTGAGGGAGAAGGGGGCGCAAATGATTGTTCCAGTGGGGGTGAAGTTTGATTTGAGGGAGGTGATGTTTGGTTAAAGGGTTTTTTTTTATAGAGGAGAGAAGAGGGGATTTTTGGAGTAGAGGGTGTTGAAGTGATGTCGATAATGAAGGCTGTTTTGTAGGTGACTGGGGTTGTGACTGGGGTTGTGACTGAGCTAGTCATTGGAGTTGGGGCTGAGCTTGTGACTGGGGTTGGGGTTGAAACTTCTTACATAGTTTTTCTCTTCTTTTTGGGGGTTATCCTCCTTTTTAAATTGGTTGAGGTCTTCATCTTCTCCGGCTGGTTTTACTTTTTATGCTTGACTGGAGATGATTCTGTTAATGCAGGTGGTTTGGATGTTACTGCTGCTGTTGCTTTTGCTGTTGTTGCTTCTGTAGTTGTTGTTTCTTCTGCTATTGCTTCTGTAGTTGTGGTTGCAGCTGCTTCTGCAGCTGCTTCTGCTGTTGTTGTTGCTGTTGCCCTGTTTTGGGGAGGGTGTGGTTTCCTCCCTTTACGGATTACATAAGTCCACCCTTCTTCTTTGTTGGGATGGTCGTCAGGTTCCAGATCTAACTTGCTTAACGAGGTTGCCGAGGTTGCTGCTGTTGTTGGTGGTGTGTGTTTGATGGTCTTTTCAGGGCAAGATCTTGCAAAATTGCTTAACTGCTTGCAAGCCCAACACATAGGCCTCCTGCCCGCAACGACCACCATCAGATTTTAATCCTTATAGGCTATGATATGAAGGATTGCCTGGAATCCCTCCCTATTCAGGCACATATTTAATATGTAATCATCGTGTGTCGTCCTGGCTGCCGATCTTGCAGGCAAAACCTCTTCCGCGTCGCCATAATCGCTAAGGTAGGCGTCGAGGATATTTCCATTGAGCTCGATCGGGACGTTGCACACAGTGACCCTAATTCTCCGGTGGCCTGCTTTTTGGTTTGATCCTCCGAGAGCAGCAGGACGTCTCACGTGGCGAAACTTTGCCTGAAAAAGTACCGACATGGGATGCCTGCGATCTTTAAGAGTTCCTCAAAGGTCTCTTTCTTTAGCCCGGCCAATCTCCTGGTCCTCAAGTCTGATATGACGAAGGATAGGGTTTTCGGCTCCACTGCCTCGACAAGCTCTGGTATTGGCAGGATCCTACCTTTTTCAAAATATTGGGCATATTTGCCAACCCTATCATTCGCATAGTCTTCTGCTGTTTTTCTTTTTGGGGACCAGGGAGCAGGTGTTATTGTTTGTTCAGTAGTTCTTTGGCCGGTCTGGATAGTGCTGGCCATGGACAAAGTCTTTTCAGCTGGTGTCGAGGATGTTGATAGAGCTGGGCATTCCAGCTTCTGAGAGAGGACTTCTATGTCATTTGTTCCGAAAATGTCTGGTTGAGAGTTGGACTCCTCCATAGTTGCTTGTGGCAACTAGGAGGAGGAGCCGAATGTTTGTGAGCTGCGAATTGATATGAAAACTGAGGAATGATAGGAATGCTGAGTCTTGTAACCGTATCCCCAGTAATTACTGCCTTCCATAGTTGTCTATCGCACCACGTTTTTGACCAAGTAAACCTCTGGCCGGCTTGGGTAGGATTTGAAACCGCTATCTTCTGACAATGCTCACCTGGAACCATAGAGACTCAACGCCTCTATCCGCTGCGCCAATGGGGTCAGTTTTAGGACCAGTTTTTAGAAACTTTTATATGGCCAACTTTGAAAATAAAGTTTTTAATACCATTAATAAACCTAATATTTATTTAAGGTGCTCCTTCTTGCTAATAGCACTCATAAAATCAACATAATACAAGAGACCTTTCAAAATAATTCTGTTCTTAACTCCACTCAGGAACTCAATATCAACAATAAAATACCATTTCTTGGTGTCCTAATGGACACAGGCAATGTTAACAAATTTGCAACTTCTACTTATAAAAAAAACCTACCAATATTAACCCTTGCACCCTCAATTTCCATAATGAATGCCTTTTCCGTATAAAAGAATTGTAATAAAAACACTTATTTCCAGAGCTAAATTATTATCTTTCTCTCGAGCGATCTTCCTTAACGAACTAAAGAATACATTTTTATACTCGGATAAAAAAAAGAACATTGTTTATATTTGCACCCGCTTCCATTGAAGAACCCGAAAGCGCTCGGAAAAACTTTGGTAAATTCATCAACCAACACCAAAACTAAACTCAAATCACTTCTCAGGAAACTTGAAAGGATCCAAATAAAATTGTGTGAGCAACATGCATCTTTATTATTTGATCAGACCTGCTGCACAACTACACATACACTTACATACATACATACATACATACATATATTTGTTCAACCACTTTGTCACGTTCAGTTGACAAGGTCAAATTTTTATAGGAGTAAAGTTGGTTTGAATTCAGACTGATTGTTAAAACAAGGCTAAATAACCTAGTTTGCCCGACTATTTTCCTATATATATATATATATATATATTTCTCTGTGAAAATAGTGAATCTATCTCACTCTTCTATAAAACTCTTTTTTAATCCAATTCTCACTCTCCTTCTCTCTTTTTCTCTTTCTCTCTCTTACTCCCTTCTTGTTCAATTTTAACCCAATTTTAACTTCTTTTTCTCTCCTTTCCATTTATCTATCAATTTTTTGTCTCTCTTTGTGACAGTGGAGTCTAGAGTGAGTTTATCAGTTGAAAACAAGCAAGTAACAGAAAAGTGATAGACTATCATCTTAAGAATATCTCAATTGTTTGAATATTATTTATAAAAAAAATTGGAAATCCAAAAGATAAAAGAACTTTGATAAAAAACGGATTTTCTGCGAAAGAAATGTTGTGATTGTTTCTCCGAATGTCAGCAAGGGACAGATTTTTTTGCATTAAAAAATGACCGGGAATATCTAATGAGAAAATATCAATTGCTTTAATATTATTTAGACAAAGATAATACTTGGAGACAAAAAAAATCAGGTAAAAATGACTTTGGCGAGTAGACGAGGTTCTCTTGTTTATTTATGCAATTATCAGAAAAAGCAGGATTGTTTGCATTTGAAAAATTTTTAGGAGGTCGTTCTGAGAAGAAAATATCTGTTGCTGATTATCTTTGTCACTTCCCTTTCGCCTAAACATTTTGAAAATCACATTCATCACAAAGAAACAGTTATGCCCTTCACCCAGGGATAAAGACTAGGTTGAATATAGAGAGTCTTAGCGGAATAAGGAAGTTCTAAGACCCTGCTAGTACCAGGTGCCGGTGTGAAATAAAAATTCAAGTAGGTTAGAGTTGAGAGGGTGGGTCCAACCCTCTGACCATTAAAAAGGGGTTGGATAATTCCCCAAATTTAGAAAAGCTGTTTAAATAATGGGAAATTGACATTATGGATAAAGAGATAGTTGTGCCGCAATACCCCCTGGCAACCCCAACGCTGGTTGAGCACCAGATTCAATATAAGTTCAAGATTTTGACATTTCACCCTGAGAGTCTGCCACCGCCGCTGTTGAAATTCATGACTATTTACAAGACTCTCTAAACCGGAGACCTAGTGTCAGACACCAGATAATAAAGACTTGACTTACTTCTAGACTGTTGACATTTATGCTGCAGATTTCAGTGTCACTCGACCAAAGCAGTAATGAAAAAGGGTTAAAAACTGCTGTATACAACAAACGATATATAAAAAAAGAGTCGGTTCATTTCTAACTCGTGTTGACTTTTTTTGTTTTTTGATTTTTGGTTGTTTTGTTTTTTAGTGTGTTAGAGAACTATTTTGGTGTAACCACTTACTATCGACCTATTCATCATTTCAGTGACTTCATCAAGCAGCCTTCTCACCTTGTGTGATCAAAACACAACATGGGAAGAGGAGTGGATGTTCGTGAGGAACACTGACGCAATCAACCCATGCGGAATCGTGTCTAGCAACACAATAGCCCCCCTTATCTGTCGGTTACATTGCTGGTTACCAATTGGTCAGATTCAACCAAGGAAGGTTAAATCATATCTTGATATGCATAAAAGTGCGTGATTAGACTTGTTTTATGTGCACACGTCTATCTTCGTACTGTTCGAGGAAAATATCCTGCATGTGTGTAAAAGATTTTTTTTCGATTTGGTTTGCATTTGTTTCTTAATCTGTGAATGGTCGTAAATTTGTGAGGGCTATCTTCAAAACCAGAAAAAAAATGACGTCTCTACACTTACGCTCAGTGTCCGCTGCTCGTATCATACAATACCATTATCCTCTACACACGAATATATGAGAAATAGCCCATATAGAAGAGAATTATAAAAATTATAAAAGACTTTGAGCGGATTGCATCCCTTTCCTGCCGACAAGTTTTGCTATTTGGCGCTAGATGATACAAAAGTTCTACCAAAAAGTTCAGTTAATGGCCATTAGAGGGTGTGGTCAAAGTAGCATGTAACAAAAGAGTGCCAAAGTCAAAAACATTTTTGACCGCGACAGTGCCTTGAAATAAACGTTCCTGTCCACACAGACAGGGAGCTGGCGCCTCCAACAATCTCGTATAGATTCGCATATGATAGCATGTCTTAAACACACAAATGTTCATTTAGCATTTTTATTCTCTCATACATACACACATACATACATGCATACGTAAGGACTATAACTTATATAAACAACTCTATCGACCTCATTAGGACGCTTCTCTACATAATCTTTTTATGCACATATTTTAGTATTTCATATCCTTTTTGTGTCCATAAAATATTCTTGTTAATTCATCATGAATTGCTCTTGCATTGTAAAGCAAGAGGATATAATAATGCATTTACTCGGCAACTATTATCCGAATTGTTTTCCTCTCACTCTAAGCAGTGAGTTATAAAATCCAAATACGACCCACATACGAAAACAACCTTTAGTCGTCGGTACTGTAGTCATTCGCTACGATTTCATTCGACTGTCATGTTTGACTACATTCTTTAGTGGCATTTGTATTTCTGTTATGGAGAGTTTCTAGCTTCAGAGTACCAAACTCACCGCGTGGGTCGTGGTGAGGAAAGAGGCTCTAGTATGAAGATGGGCTGAAAAGTTCATATGATGACGCTGGATGTTGAATCTAACCACTGAAACACCGATGGAAGAAGTGGTTGGGTCGCAAGGGGACCATGTTGAAAATTAAACCTCAGTTGGTCACATACCACGCGAGTATGTTTGTCAGTCAGTGAACTTTTCTGCCGACCCTTGTATATATAGGCAATACCCTCTCCCCAAATCGTCGACTGTTCTTTGTATGTCCTCTAGGCAACACCCCGTATACGCACAGAGCTGATGAACAGATAAGACGCAAAAAAATTATTCGATGGCTGAATATTTATGGCTTCATAAAATATTCTTTAAACAAACTTGGTTAAATTATTTAAATTGATAGAATAATTGTTTTTCAATCCATGAAGAAGAAAACATTATTGAATTACCCAATGTTGGAGAAAACTTTCTAAATGATCGTGTAATTTGTATTCCTAAAACAAATAACAGCAAAACACAAGATATGCAAATTAGTCTACAGTTAAAAGAATAGTTCGTGCAGACCTTATTAAGTGGTTGGGAATATCTAATTGAAAGGAAATATTTTGAGGATCGAACTTGCTACTCAGGCATAACTGATCCACGAGACCAGCTTGTTAAACATGACACTATGACAAGGTGACGTAAGGACTTTATGTAAGGCGATTCTGGTGTAATGGTTATTATCATAGGAAATGGACACGGCGATCCGAGTTCAAATCTTAGACGTGGCAGTTTGTATTTCACTTAGAGCTAATACTCTTGCGAAGCGTATCTATCTAACCGTATCTATTAATCCGTCTTGCTATGGGTAGATGGTATGGAATGGTATCTTTTGTTTGATAGCAAATCAACCTTCGCGAGTTATCTAATGTCAAAGTCATCCTTGTAGAAGAACAGCTGTGATACTATTCAACTCAAAGCGGAGGTATATGGTGGTAGATAGTAGGGCAGACTGGCTCTTTAATCTTAGTATGGCAATCCGTCTACAAGAAGGAAAACTGAATTCAAACCAGTTAAACTCTGCTTGTGTCGGACCCTGCTCGTACGGTGATATATATATATATATATATATATATATATATATATATATATATATATATATATATAAAGATGGTTGTTGTAGGTCCAAAGAAAGAATAAGGATATATTTTAAAATAAGAAGGTCCACGAAGAGATTTGTATTTTTTTTTTAATTTGTTTATTTATTTAAAAAAATACGAATCTCTTCGTGGACTTTTCTATTTTAATATATAACTAGAATTAACCGCACATTCTAACTTATAAGAGTGAAGTGTGCGTTGGTTTTTAACATCTTGATAAAGTATTGGTTGGGTAATTATCTAGAGATAACCTTACTGTAATATATTTGCAGCCGTGAGTGTACGTTTACCCATAAATAAGTACACTCCTAGCATTTTTAAAAATAAAAAGCGAATTTTCTTCTCAACCAAAGATTCCAGAGTTTTATTTTTCAAGTGGATAATTAAGCCATCAGAATTGATATTTTGGGGTATTGTTTATCAACCAATTCGACAGCATTGAAATTCCCATACCAAAAATAATATTGCATCAATACGTATAAAGGGTGTTTTTTACCCAACCTTTGCAACGGGATGGGGGTGAGACAAGGACAATTTTTAAGTGAAGTAAGGCTGGTTCTAATTCAGAGTTTTTTCTCTTTAGTTGGTAGCCTAAACAAGGCTAAAGAATTCTATAACTAGGAGTGGAGAACAGAAAGAGTCATGCTTTTCCCTTAGAACATTAGCGCAAAAAGAAATGCTAACAGACCAGTTCGCCTATATATATATATATATATATATATATATATATATATATTATATATATATATAACCCGAGGAACAAATCCAAGGGGTAGAAATATCCAATTTGAGTACGCAATGCCAACAGCTATCAATGTATAATTAATTTGGGATAAAGAATACATCAAAATTCACGAGCAGAGCCAAAATATTTTTATATAAAAATGAAAATAAAAGAATTCAATATTATTTTTGTCATTATAAATTTATTTCAGATCTATAATGACCCAAATGATATTCATATGCATAACAATATGTTTATTCAACATCTGAACAGGGTCATCATAGACCTAAAATAGATTTATAATGATAAAAAGAATTTAATTTTTTATTTTTATTTTAATATATATATATATATATATATATATATATATATAGCGGGCTTCAATCTCAGGTCGAGTCATACCATAAACTCAAAAAATGGTTCTTGATGCCTACTTGTTTAACAATTAGCATTATAAGATATGTATCAAGAGTAAGTAGAACAATCCAAGGAAAGGAATAGCGCTCTCCCCAACATCTCGGTGTAATAGCTATTGAAAATGGGGCTTTGGGGTCGCTCTCGACAACGGTCAGCTAACTTACTAATATATATATTCATATATATGTTTGTGTGTGTGAGTGTGTGTATGTGTGTATATGTATGTGTGTGCGTGAGTATATATATATATATATATGCTTGATTAGATAGGACAGACACCTTACGTCTGCCTATTATATCTTTGATGCGTTCAAGCCTTCATAAGAGTCGTTTGACTTGTGTGTGCGCGTGTGCGCACGCGCGTTTGTTTGGTTTGGTTTGGTTTTATAGCATATCAACCATTGAAAGTTATTTAATCCCAAATTCATTTTTATACATACAAATAGCTCTCTTTCAAACAGTTCAGTTTAGCATAAGTTCACAGTTTATTTCTATTTATCCAATAGTTGCGACCACACCGGGGCAGACTGGACCTGGGAGTGATGGCAATAAAGGGGTACTCCTCATTCCCCAAAAGCTCCCACATTACTGGAGCCTCAACATCAGATTGCAGTCGGTGTAGTTTAGTGCACAGCCAATTGTGCCAGTGTGTGTGTGTGTGTGTGTGTGTGTGTGTGTGTGTGCACGTGCATGTGCATGTCCGTGTGTGTGTTGGTAAACAGACCGGCGCATGTATCTTCATACACACACATCTACTCACAATCACATATATGACCATACACAACAATACGCAACACACACACACACACACACACACACACACACACACACACACACACACACACACACTGTATCCAATTTGAGTACTCAATGCCAACAGCTATCAATGTATAATTAATTTGGGATAAAGAATACATCAAAATTCAATTTGATGTATTCACACACACACATAGAAGTTATTCGCAATTCAAGCGTAAACATTCTTTTGAGTGTATTTTTCGATTTTTTCGATATCTCCAAAATCTTTCTTTTTCTGCCTGATGATTGTCGTATAAAGACGGCATGAAACCAATGGTCGTAGATGATCACCCATGTGATGAAATATATATATAAACTAATATATATTTATTCATTATTATGTAATAGCTCTATCACAGATATTGATCACTCTCAAGATTATACCTCATTTGGTCTGCCACAAACCCACCAAATGAGATTGTGACAACCATACATTGTTGTAATATATATATATATATATATATATATATATATATATATATATATATATATATATAAAGATAAAAACTCCCATGTCACTATAAATATATATGTATATAGTAACATGGGAGTTATTGTCTTTATATGTGCGTAAAACATGAAACCCAGATTCACAGACACTACCATGCAATATATATATATATATATATATATATATATATATATATATATATATAAGTAAAGTTGGCAACTGTAGTCGAGGGCGACCCGAAGGCTCTCTTTTCAATAGCTACTACACCAAGGTGTAGGGAAGGGCTCTACTCCTTTCCCTGATATATATATATATATATATATATATATATATATATATATATATATATATATATATATATATATTCAGAAAGTGACTAGGTTTAAAGTAATTGCAAAATATCTTTACTATTCGTACTTTTTTGGCTATGCAGAAATAAAATGTAAAAAAGCATTACTCCATTTATATATTTCTCATTAGATATACGAAAGATTTCATTAGAAAAACGTCAATGGTACTTGTTTTATCGAAGTTTCCTAATTTTAGGCGATGCATGGGAAGTAACTCTAACTTCTTTAAAAAAGTAGCAACCATTGAATATAAGAATTTCTTTAAAAATAATGACCATTTTTGTAAAGCAACTTTTTACAAGGTAATTATGAATTGCTAATGTAGTTAACCTGGTTCTTACTAGTTGTCTCACATCAACAAATATTCGTAGAGCTTTCAGTAATAAATAAAGCTAATGTTATGCAAATAAAATTCATATTACATGGAATATAATTTTCTTAATGCATTGTTATGAACATTGAATAATTTTACCTATACTTTTATGAACAAGTTGTTGTTTTTTTACATATATATATATATATATATATTATTCGGAGTTTCTTTTGGAATTTTCCAACCCCACGTGTCTATTCTGTTTTATTTATCCATTGGATCTGAAGAAGTCCTGTTATATTTTTCTTCGTGTTTTTGGTTCACACCAGAAACTGAAAAACAGGATGGAAATAAATTTATAACCCTAAATTAACCGGTCTTTGGTTTTTTCTTTAAAGAATATATATGTATAAGTAAAGTTGGCGACTGTAGTCGAGGGCGACCTGAAGGCTCCCTTTCCGTAGCTACCACACCGTAGGACAAGGCGCTACTCCTTTTCCAGGATTGTTCCACTTTATCCTTGATACGTACCTTATAATGCTGAGTGTTAAGCAAAGAGGTATCAAGTACCATTTTTAAGTCTTTGGTATGACTCGACCTGAGATTGAACCCCGGTCTCCCGGACCATTGGTGAACTCTCTACTCAATAGGCCAATGAATAGTGTGTGTGTGTGTGTGTGTGTGTGTGTGTGTGTGTGTGTGTGTGTGTGTGTGTGTGTGTTGGAGAAAATTTGAAGAACAAAGTAATCCAAAGTGAACAATCTAATGTAAAAGAAAGTCGACGTAACAACGTTTCGGTTTTAATAGACCATCATCAGGTCTTAGAAAAGATGATATCGAGTGGCGTTAAATCTCTGATGGATGTTTAATGAAATACAAAACAAGGGAGGAAATTATATATACAGAAAAAGGGGGATATATCGTTTAATCAATGAATTAGCGTTCGTACTTCGATATTGATTTATTGATTAAACGATATATTCCCCCTTTTTATATATACAGATTACTTTGTTTTTCAATTTTTCTTCATATTGTGAGATTCTTTTCCATTATTTATTTCCATATATATATATATATATATATATTGGGTTGGCGTATGAGTCAGTTGGATTTCGATCCCAGCTTCGGGTATTTCGCATACCTATCCACACTGAAGAGTTGTGATACAACAAAACAGTCTGTCTGTGGATGACAGTATATTCTAGCGAAAGAAGTAATGGATGCCTGTCGCGTAAGGCAGGGCTCTGGAATGAATTAAACTCTCGTTAGCCGTTGAGCGAATACATATACACAAAACAAAAAGTGATACGTAAGCATTTAAAGCTCCTTCGCTTATGCTAGTTTCCTCGTAGCTGTGAGGTAGAATCTTAGGTTGGTGTATGAGTCAGCCGGGTTTCGATCCCAGCTTCGAGAATCTCGTGTGTCTAGCTACACTGAAGAGTTGTGATACGACGAAATAGTCTGTCTGTGGATGTATATATCATCATCATCATGATGACGTGCCACCAGCACGGACATCCCTGACCATCTCTCGCCACTTCTCCCTATCATTCATCGCCTCCGGCAGGTTTTCAGGGTTACATCCTGTGTCTTCACATAGCTGCTGTATGTAAGTTCGAGCTGGTCGTCCTGCTTTTGCTTGGCCATATGTGGGGGTCCATAGGAGTACATCACTTACGAGTTCGTCCTTGCTTCTCCAGCAGTCTCCTGCGCGTCTGGTTCGTCTAACTTGTATAGTTTTCGTGATGGGAGGCAAGTGGCTGTATAGTTGGTGTCTCGTGGGGTGTTGTCGCCAGGACTTGTTCAATATTGCTCTCAACATTCTTGTGTAGTTGCCGTCCAGCTTCTTCTCCAGCCGTTTAATTAGCGTCCATGTAGTGCATCCATATAGCAGTACCGATACAACCGCTGCCTGGAAGAAACTGCGTTTCATTTTATCGGTCAGGTCTGATTTCCATATGATCAAGAGCCTATCGATTGCCGTCCATGCTTTCGTCAGTCGTGTGTCGATGTCGTTTTCGGTTGATGAGACGCTACTTCCTAGGTAGGTGAATTTGTCTACTAGTTTCAGAGAGGCTACGTCTAGTGTGGTGATGTTGCCCGTTTGGTTGTAACACATATATTCAGTTTTGTTTGCATTGACATGGAGGCCAATGCCTGCTGCAGCTCGTTCCAAACTATGCAGTAGTGTCTCTGCTTGATTAGGCGTATTCGCCAGTAACGCCAAGTCATCAGCGTATTTAGCGTCTGTGATTGTTTTTGCGGGGTACCTTTTGCTTCTTTTCTTGGTCAGCTTGAAGCCATTTTCTCTGATTTTGTCGATCGACATTCTAAGCACGTAGTCTACACAAATGATAAAGAGGTATGGAGCTAGCGTGTCTCCTTGTAGTAGTCCTGCAACAATGTCGAAGTATTCCGTGTCTCCATAAGATGATCCAGTCTAATGAAAAAGCTGCAGTGAAGGTAACCCTTTGAAGAGAAATTAACTACAGAATCGAAACTGGAAAAAAAAGTTCCAGCATCAAACTTCTGTTAACTTGAAAGTATCCTTTGATGGAAAAAATCTCAGATAAGATACTCTGAAATAAAAACCTTCAGTTTGAATAATCAGTAGTTATCTTGCAATGTTTGTCCGTGGGATGTAGCTATGTAGACCTAAAGAATGGCATAAGTATCGTATAAGCTGATGTCACTGTAATCCAATAACGTACAGATGTCTTGTTTGTCCGTGGGATGTAGCTATGTAGACCTAAAGAATGGCATAAGTATCGTATAAGCTAATTTCACTGTAATCCAATAACGTACAGATGTCTTGTTTGTCCTTGGGATGTAGCTATGTAGACCTAAAGAATGACATAAGTATCGTATAAGCTAATGTCACTGTAATCCAATAACGTACAGATGTCTTGTTTGTCCGTGGGATGTAGCTATGTAGACCTAAAGAATGGCATAAGTATCGTATAAGCTAATGTCACTGTAATCCAATATGGTACAGATGTCTTGTTTGTCCGTGGGATGTAGCTATGTAGACCTAAAGAATGACATAAGTATCGTATAAGCTAATGTCACTGTAATCCAATAACGTACAGATGTCTTGTTTGTCCGTGTGATGTAGCTATGTAGACCTAAAGAATGACATAAGTATCGTATAAGCTAATTTCACTGTAATCCAATAACGTACAGATGTCTTGTTTGTCCGTGGGATGTAGCTATGTAGACCTAAAGAATGACATAAGTATCGTATAAGCTAATGTCACTGTAATCCAATATGGTACAGATGTCTTGTTTGTCCGTGGGATGTAGCTATGTAGACCTAAAGAATGGCATAAGTATCGTATAAGCTAATGTCACTGTAATCCAATAACGTACAGATGTCTTGTTTGTCCGTGGGATGTAGCTATGTAGACCTGAAGAATGGCATAAGTATCGTATAAGCTAATGTCACTGTTATCCAATATGGTACAGATGTCTTGTTTGTCCGTGGGATGTAGCTATGTAGACCTAAAGAATGGCATAAGTATCGTATAAGCTAATGTCACTGTAAACCAATAACGTACAGATGTCTTGTTTGTCCGTGGGATGTAGCTCTGTAGACCTAAAGAATTGCATAAGTATCGTATAAGCTGATGTCACTGTAATCCAATAACGTACAGATGTCTTGTTTGTCCGTGGGATGTAGCTATGTAGACCTAAAGAATTGCATAAGTATCGTATAAGCTAATGTCACTGTAATCCAATAACGTACAGATGTCTTATTACCTTATCATTTTACGCATTTTGTATATTTTTCACTTGTTGAATTAATAATTAGGATGTTTGAGTTTTAATTTAGGTAGTAAAGATAGATATCCCCTCTCAAGATGTGGCAATCATCATCATCATCATCATCATTATATATATATATATATATATATAAAATCATCGAAGATTTTGCGTCCAGCTATGGTTTAAATAGTACCACTACTGTTCTTCTTGGAGAATGGCTTTGGCATTAAATAACCTAAAAAGAGTTGATATGCCATTAAACAACCAAACCTTAACCTTAAACCGAAGATTTTGCATAATAAGTGTGCTCGATGCTGTTCTATCAGAGCACGTATAAAAGCCATAGTAGAATTATCATATTTACCAACCCCTCCGATCGGGCAGGATATGACACAAGGTCAATTTTTTTAGCGGGCTTTAATAGGTTTGACTTCAGAGTTTTCCTTCTCCTAGACTAGTTGCCTCACCAAGGCTGAAGAACCTAGTCTGCCCTACTATTTACCCATAGCTGGAGGGAGAATAATTGGATTCATACTTTTCCCAAGGGTATTAGTGCTATGTGAAATGCAATCAGTCTCGTCCAGGATTCGAACTCGTGTCGCCGTGTCCATTTCCTACGACGATAATCTTTACACCTTTGACACTATAAATGTGTACTTTGAGTTTCACGTGTTTTACACAATATTCAGACAGAAATGTGAAAAATGTGGCTAATCAAGGTTCTCTATAAAGCGAGGTAAAGACACTTGATAAGATGGTTGCACATATGAAATTTACACTAAAAAAGAAATTAACGTGATTATGTATTATCATACATGACATTCAAACGGTGTGTGTGTGTGTGAATATAAAATATTAAAAACAAGATATTCATCAGATATACTTATTTATGTAGGAATATGTCAACGTTTAACGTTTCGTGGTTTGTTTTTTTTTTTGCTTTTTTTTTTTTTTTTTTTGAGGTAGGGGTAACTATTTTCAGGGCGATTTTAGTATGTGATGTTGTGGGGATTTAGGAATTAACAATAAAACTCCCAACCGGATATTGACTCGTCGGCTGCCAGATACAAAATGTATAAACGCGTCGCTACGCATAAGGCTCCACGCATCCATCCGGTTAAAATCAGAAAAAAGAAAAATAATAAAATGTAAAGTAGCCAATGGGAAGCGGTCGCGCCAAAATTAGAAGGATTTTGGAGTGGCGAATTTGGAGCCGGTGAAGAGAGATAAATACTCAGGTTTTCTGTGAACCGATCTCTTTTTCGGGTAGTGACGTCGAACCGACAACACCGATTTTACTATCTGGTGTTTTGGGCACCACGCTGTGTCTTGGGACGTAGCGTTGGTTAGTCCATTCACCAAGTAAATAAAGGAAAGTATGGAAGAAATGTTTTCCTCTCTTGTCTGTTTCTATCTGTTCTTTATGTATATTTCTTTTGGACCTTCATTGGGCAAGGCATTTCGCCAGCCAGTCAACGTGGAGTAAAATGAAATAACCAAAATATGGAGTCAGATATCTTACGGCAACACAGCCTTGCCCTTAGCCACTGACCTTCATAAAAACCTTCAAACCCCACAATGTTATGTCTAATCCGAGAAGTTATTTTAAAAGCACGCGCGTGCACGCGCGCGCGCACACACACACACACACACACACACACTAAGAAAACGAAAAGAAAAGCATACTATCATGGTCTGAAGAAGGTTAAAAAAAAACAACTACAAAAAACAAAAAAAAAAAAAAACAACACCGAGCGTTGAACATCGGCATATTATTCGAATATAGATAAATACATCTTTTTTGGTTCATATTTTATGTTATCTTATACCGTCGGGGGTTGAGCCGTGGCCGTCGCTATTATATATCGCGGAGGCCACAGTTGAGCACTCTGGCGAAGGAATTTTCGGCTGCCGCTCGCATAATGCAAAGCTCTTCGGACGAATTGAACACTCTGGTATCCGGTAAACAAACAAACGCTACTACTTAATACCTTATAATTCCCTTGCTGACGTGGGGCGCTTGTTGGCTGAGCGGTCTGATGCTAACGTAAAAGTTGGGCGGGTTTCGACCACAACTTCGAGCGTCCTACGTTTTTAGCCACACTGCAGAGTTATGATACAACGGAACAGTCTGTCAGTGGATGACTATATATATTTGTGTGTGTGGCACCAATGATTCTTTGAAATATTAATGATTTTAGCACATTAGGTGATAGATTGAAAAAAAATCTGTTCATTAAACTAGAGATTAGATTCATGAAAAGTAAACCACGCACACACACACACACACACACGCACACACACAAAAGATAAATAAATAAATATGTGTTCAAGTTTTTTTTGCAAAAAATACTGGAGATAGAGTTAGTTCCCTTTAGTCATAAAACCTGCTATGTTATGATTTCTTTCTGTCTCTGTCTCTTTCTCTCTGTCTCTGTCTGTCTGTCTCTTTCTCTCTCTGACATAAAACATGAAATGATTTAATAATTTTCAGACTGAATTTGTTTGTTCTTTAAATTTTTCAGTTTTGAAATAATTCATATCTAAATTTGAAACAAATTTAAAACAGTCTCTCCCAGAGATTATCGACTATTATCAGTGCATTTTCATCCTTCTTTTAAACTATATCAATTTTTTAAAAAACTTTATTGAAAATTCTAAAAAGTCCTTTTTTTTTCACTACATACTGTTTGAAAACATATCATCATCATCATCAGAGAGAGAGGGAGAGAGAGTCTGTGTGTGTGTGTGTGTGTGTGTGTGTGAAAGAAAGGAAAAAAGAAAGAGTGTGTAAGTGTGTATTTCGGCAGCTTTTTTTCTTGAAGATCCATTTTATGAAATATGACAGGCTGGTTAAATATGTTAGCTTTTCAAAAATAAGCTTCCGCTTTTCAAGCTGATGTCTCAGTATACGATTTGGATTTTATCTGAATATCAATAAATATTCCAGTGTTGATTCTTTCGCAAAGTTAATTTAACGAAAGAGGTTGTCGAGACGAAGACGTGACAAACGAGGTTGTTACTTGATTCCAGTGACAAAAAAAAAAAAAAAAAAAAAAGTAAAAAGAAAAAAAAGAGGCAAACACGTTGTTACAATTTGGTTCCTACAGTTGCAGATACATTAATAATTCCGGCCGGTCATCTCCGTGACTTTCCAAACCGCATTTCATAGAGAGAAGGAAAATCTCTTCATTTTTTAGGCGGGGGATATCGGAGCACCTAAAAGGGGCTTCTCAAACGTTAACCCCCCCCCAAAAAATACTCATCCACTTTGTAGCACTTCAGTCCCATAAAAATTCAAAATGCAAACTTTCTCTTCATTTGCCTTTGTACAGAATATTCAGTAGGTACATTCTATGACCCCACCGACAAAGTAACTACTTGCAGGGTCAATGTGCATCTCACATATGATGGATACCGTCCATTTTGGAGAAAATCATCCCGATAAAAAACTAGGAATGATGGATCCCTTGCTTTTGTTAAAACATCTGTTTAGAAGGACACTCCGATGTAAAACCTACAGCTTCAATAACTTCCAATGATGTAGGCTGGATCTTCTTTTTGGATACATGTCATTAAATCTTAGTGAAATTAGAGTGAGGGCCGCGTCTTTCTTCGCTATAAAAGGCTTCAAGCATAGGCATGGCTTGACATCATATGATTGTTATAAAATGATCTTATTTCATGAGATGGTCATCCTCGAATTAAAGGTGATAGCCATATATAATTGTTTTTCTTCCAATTTTTGTTTCCTAGTTATTGTTCTGTTGATCCTTATTTTCTGTGCTGTTTCTGGTCGCTGTAATTAGTCTTCCTTTGCTCGTTTTTATGTTGTCCTTGAGCCCTCGAATTGAAGCGTCGACGCTATCTTCTATGCTGACCATATTTACCAACCCTTCCGCTCGGGCAGGATATGACACAAGGTCAGTTTTAAGCGGAGCTTTACAGGTTTTAATTCAGAGGGAGACTAACTGGATTCATACTTTCCCAAGGGCATTAGTGCTATGTGAAATGCAATCAATCTCGTCCAGGATTTGAACTTGCATCTGGTCAATTTGTTGAAGTTCTTTCCTTCTCTATTTCAAAAATGGTCGCGAGTATCTTACAAGGGGGACAGCCCAGGTGTTTATTCCCTTGATGAGATATATTCTCGTTCGTCTATGATATTCACCTTGCATTTTTTCTTTCGTCTACATTTTTCTGCATAATTTTGGTCTCCTAGAGGATGTACTGATCAATGTATTGTAGATCACTAGTTCCTCTTGTTTCCTTGTGGCATCTTTTCTGTTTTTCGGGAAACTGTCCACGGCTTACTATCGAGTAAGGATCTCTTCTCTAACCAGTGCTGTTAGGAGTTTCCACATGATACTTTATCGTTCTATAGTCGCTGGGAACGGTTCCTTTTTGTATAAGAGTGGTCTACCCCTTAGTCATGCATTCGGGTATATTTGTTTTTTCTAAGCATCCATTGACATCAAAAGCCAATCTTTGATGGACAAACATTTTTTAAACCAGAATCCATGTATGCCACCATGGCCGGGCGTTTTCCAATTTGGCATTTGATCGATTCCAGATGTATTATCGCCTCAAGGCCTTCTTTAAGCTTTTGTAATTCTATTTTCAAGTTATTTATCCATTTAGCTTTTTTGTAATGTTCTTTCTGTCCCCATATTTTACTCTAAAATCGTTTTGCTTCCTTTGCATCAGGTTGTTGGTATGTCTGCATGCATTCTCCACCTATTTGTTGGTAGAATTTTCTTTCGTTATTATGGAATGTCCTATTTTGATTGTATTGCTTGACTTTATATCGGAATCTTTTAAGTCTTCCTTCTTTCGCGAATATTTTTTTTATTTATCTATTTATGTTGTATTGTTAGATTTGTCTGCTGTTTTGGTTTGGTCTTTTCACACCAACATACCTCCGTGTTTTTTTTTCTTCTTTCCTTAGCAACTTTGCTTGTTATCACAACTGTATTTCTACTCTCAATTCGCATTCAGGTTTTGTATTTCTGTTCTTATTCTTTTGGGGCACACCGATTTTATCACCGGTTAATTTCGCTTCTGCATGAATTAGCTCTTTTAATGCTGTAGTTCGTTGGGATATTTGGTAATAATTTGTTTGCCTTTTCAGTTTCTACCATGACTCTTTTTCCAGTCTTAGTTGGTAATGTAGTCTTCTTTTCAGTCATGACTTTCTTTAACACTACATTCGTTTTGTGTGTGTGTGTGTGTGTGTGTTGACGTTTGTTTTGTGGTGTTTGGATTTGTGGTGTTTCGGTTTTCATTATTTCGCGTTTCAATTTGGTTAGGGGGTTCTTGCTTTGCAGTATTTAGCGTTTCGGCTCGGGTCATTGGGTATGTTGATATTCTTCCTGATTTACTTGGTATATTACTAGTATCTCAAAGTCAGAAAAAAAACATCTCTTTAACATTATTCTAACCAGGTTAGCAAATGTTTGGTTTGTTGTATTAAATCTAGCAGATTCTGCTTAATATATTCTTTGTTTAGTATTGCTCTTAAGATGACAGTGAAGTACATTTTTGTTGTCTTCCCAAGTTCATGTCTTCCGTTGCTGTATCTGAGCTGATTGGATCCTTTGGTCATTGCTTGTGTACCTGAAATTTAAACATCCAGCATTCGCAGGATGCTAACGAGACCCCATGTTGACTATCATGGGACCACCTGCCGATCATGACACAGAGATGTCTCGTCTGGGTCACACGGTGAAGTATGTCATTTGTCATTTTTCATGGATAATATATTGTGGCTATGCCAGACCCAGGGGTTGTTTATTATCAGTCACAGATGCGACCAGATACTCTTAAAAGCAAGAGAACACTTAAGCGTGTCCCGAAAAAATTATTATCATATTCCTTTTGAGTTTTTTTAAACCAGCGTAAGCTGATCTTTTTTACTGGAGACCGAGCGACATCAAATCTCCTCAGATCTCAAGTACTCTTAATATATTAGCCGATCTCAACAATATTGGTCTCGATCCACCCTTTATTTTCAAGCTCTTCCATTCCTTTCTCCAAGCCTTTGTAGAATGTTACAAGTGCGCCAGTTACACAGTCGCCATCATGTTCCACAGCTTTCTTTGTTCTCCAACAAGGTCCAAGAACTTGTCCCTTTTGTCGCTCTCTTTTATTTTCACTCTGGGATCCTCCGCGACGGCAAAGTCCACTCTTCCACAGTTTTTTTTTTTTTTGTTAATCATCACTAGGTCTGGTATCCTGGCCTGGATTAGGTAATCTGTTTGTATCTCAAAATCCCAGAGAATTTTGTGTCTAATTCTGCCGTACGAATTCTGGTTTGTGCATGTACTAGTTGATAGTATGGTCAAGTTTCAATCTCTTACACAATTCACAGTGGATCACCTTTTCCACCCTCTCGTCTCTAGTCTTATACTCCGTTTTTGCTAGTTTGCTACATTCGCTTCTTATATGATTAATGGTTTCGTCTCTATCACCACATAATGTACACTTACTATTCTGTTGGGTATTATCGGTTTTGGTTTCAATATCATCATCATCATCATCATCATCATCATGTCACGCCGCCAGCACGGATATCCCCGACCCTCTCTCGCCACTCCTCCCTATCATTCATCGGCTCCGGCAGGTCTTCAGGGTTGCATCCCGTGTCCTCACATAGTTGCTGTATGTAAGTTCGTGCTGGTCGTCCTGCTTTTGCACATCCATATGTGGGGGTCAACAGGAGTACATCGCTTATGAGCTCGTCCTTGCTTCTCTAGCAGTGTCCCGTGTGTCTGGTTCGTCTAACTTGTATAGTTTTCGAGATGGGGGGCAAGTGTCCGTATAGTTGGTGTCTCGTGGGATGTTGTCGCCAGGACTTGTTCAATACTGCTCTCAACATTCTTGTGTAATTTCCGTCTAGTTTCCTCTCCAGCCGCTTAGTTAGCGTCCATGTGGTGCATCCATATGGCAGTATCGATGTGACCGCTGCCTGGAAGAAACTGCGTTTCATTTTATCGGTTAGGTCCGACTTCCATATGATCGAGAGCCTATCGATAGCTGTCCATGCCTTCGTCAGTCGTGTGTCGATGTCTTTTTCGGTTGATGAGACGCTACTTCCTAGGTAGGTGAATTTGTCTACTAGTTTCAGAGAGGCTCCGTCTAGTCTGGCAATGTTGCCCGTTTGGTTGTAACACATATATTCAGTTTTGTTTGCATTGAAATGGAGACCAATGCCAGCTGCGGCTCGTTCCAGACTATGCAGTAGTGTCTCTGCTTGATTAGGCGTATTCGCTAGTCCTTATGGCGTTGTTTTTGCTGAGTATTTCATGATTAGTGAATTTTCTATATACCAGCTTTAGCTGGTAGTCGTTCACAGGAGTCTGAGTGGCAGTAGGTTTCCTCAGGTCTACAGGACTCTTCTCAGTATTCTAATCGATCTTAACCATGCTGTAATCTGGCTGGTTTCAATTATCTCACCGATTTCCAGTTCATCCACTCCCTTCTTCTGGCTCTTGGAGACTATTCCAAAAGCACTAAGTAGAATTGGTATTCTCTTAACCCTCATATGTCGCAGTATTTTTTCAGTTCCCCAGCAAGGTCCAAGTATTTGCTTCCTTTTATTTTCACTCTGTGGTCCGCCGGAACGAAAAATCCAGTAAACGACAAATTCTTTTTTTTTCTTTTTCTTGCTAATTAACTCTTAGGTTTGGACTTCGGTTGGCTATCAAGGGAGCACCAGCCGATCATGACACTCAGATCGGTAGTCCAACGTTGAATTGGATTTGGATAACACTTTTTCACGGGTAGTATAATGTAACTATACTAGACCCAGGGGTTGGTTACTATCCGTGCTACTGTCACAAATATGATTTGCATTCTTCCAAGGAAGAAGACACTTCTGCAGACCACAAAAATAAAATAAAAAATATAACAATGTAAAATAAATAAGGTTATACTTACACATTTAAGATAATTAAGTTTTAACTCAGTAAAAGTCCACATAACCCTTTATTCTAATAATTTTGGTTTGATTTTACTGTCATTTGTGTTGCTACTTTGTTTCCGATGCATTATACAGTTTTTTTTCTTCTTTCCTTCTTACTTCGAACATTGATCTTATATAAGACAGAAAGACTCCAATATACATTGAACAAACTTTGAATTCACGCATTAATTCATCCGCAAAAACAAAAAGGAAAAAAATAGTGTTTGTAAAAGCTTTTGAATCCCGATCGGTATCACTGTCACTTTCATATTCCATAACTCTCTAGCAAGGTCTAGGTATTTATCTCTCATTTCGCTTTCTTTTAATTTTACTTTGTGGTCTGCCGGGACGGCAATGTCCACTCTTTGGCAGGTTCCTTTTTTTTCACTATCACCAAGTCTGGTCATCTGGCTGAAATTAGGTGTTCCGTTTGTGTCTCAAAATCCCAGAGAAGTTTGTACGTGTCATTTTCCGGGACGGATTCTGGTTTGTACATACCACTTGCTCGTATGGTTAAATTTAGATTTCTTGCTCAATTCCCAGTGGATCACCTTGCCCACCCAGTCATGTCTAGTGTTATAATCTTTTTGCGTTAATTTGCTGCATTTGCTCATTATATGATTGATCGTTTCGTCTCTATCACCACATAACTTACATTTGCTCTTTTGTTGTGTCTTATCTATTTTTGCTTTAACATAGTTTGTCCTTATGGCGTTACTATTATTATTATTTACTCATTAGAGTTTTTCACATCAGCATATGCTGATGGTCTTTCACTAGAAATTGAGTGAACGTAAGTCTCTTCAAGTCTCCAGGACTCTTCTAAGTATTCTGGCCATCTTCAATAATGCTGTTGTTTGGATGGTCTCCCTAGGCCGCCAACTTCAAAATCCTCCAGGCCCTTTAATAATCCTTTAGTTACCGTGCCAAAAGCACCAATCACAATTGGTATAATTGTCATCTTCATGTTCCATATTTTTTTCAATTCTCTAGCAAAGTCGAGGAACTTATCTCTCTTTTCACATTCTTTCAGTTTTATTCTGTGGTCTGCCGGGACAGCAAAGTCGACAATTTTGCAGATTTTCTTTTTTTTTTTTTGTTGATTATTATAAGGTCTGAGCTTCTGGCCGAGATTAGGTGATCTGTTTTTATGTCAAAGTCCCATAGGAGTTAGTGTGTCATTTTCTAGGACAGGTGCTGGGTTGTGCATATACCATTTATTCGTATGGTCAAATTTAAATTACTTGCACATATCCCAGTGGATCACCTCGCCCACCCAGTCATGTCTAGCCTTGTACTCCTTCTGTGCCAATTTGCTGCATTCGCTTATTATGTGATTGAAGGTTTCTTCTCTGCCACCGCATAGCCTACGTTTGCTATTTTGTTGCGTCTTATCTATCCTCGCTTTGATATGATTGATTCTTATGGCGTTGCTTTGTGCTGCTATTAGGAGAGATTCTGTTTCTCTCTTAAAGTTTCCCTTTCTTGACCATGTCCAGGTTTTGTCGTGTGAGATGTTGTTTATTCGTCGTTTAAAACGCCCATGAAGTTGTTTTCCTACCCATTTTTGTTTCCTAGTTATTGTCATTCTGTTATCTATCGTGTTGTCAGTATTCTTTCTGATGGCCGTAATCAATCATCGTTCGTGTTTTTCTATGTAGTCTTCGAGTCGTTGTATCGATGTGTCAACTTTGTCTTCGATGCTGGCAAGACCTCTTCCTCCCTCTTTTCTTGGTACATATAGTCTGTCAACGTCGTCTCTGGGATGTAATGCCTTGTGCATGGTCATTAGTTTTCTAGTTCTTTGGTCCATTTGTCTAAGTTCATCTCTGGTCCAGTTGAGAAAGGGTCCCGAGTATCTAATGAGTATTTATTCCTTTGATAAGGTTTCTGCTAGAGAGTTTTGTCTCGAGTAGTTTTCTAGTTCTCCTGAGATATTCTTTTTGAATTTTGTCTTTCATTTCCACTTGTTTGATGGTGTCAGCCTCCAAGATTTCTAAGTATTTGTAGGTCTCGTTTTCTGCGAGCGTTCTGATCTTGTCTTGATTTGGTAGTTCCATTCCGTCAATTAGATGTCGTTTGCCACTTTTCATGACGAGCAGGGCGCATTTTTCTATGCCAAATTCCATTCTTATGTTTTGACTGTATATTCAAACTGTGTGTATTAGGGTTTCCAGTTCTTTTTCATCTTTTGCAAATAGTTTTATGCCATCCATGTACATTAGGTGGTTGATCTTTTCTTGCAATCTACTAAGTTTGTATCATGCTGTGCATTTTCTGAGTATGTGGTTTAGTGGCATCATGGCAACTATGAAGAGTACGGGTGACAGTGCATCTCCATGGAAAATACCTCTGTGAATCTTTGTTTCAGCCAAGCTTTTTCCTCCTGCTGTTAATTCAACTCTCCAGTTTTTCATGGTCTTTTCGATGAAGTTTATGACTTCGTGTGATATTTTGTACATTTTGTACATTTTGAGACAGTTTATTATCCAGCTTTGCGGAACCATATCATATGCCTTTTTGTCTATCCAGGCCATAGCTAGATTTTTCCGTCTGGTCTTGCTTTCATTTTGGACGTGTTGATCTATGAAGAGTAACTCAGCTGTACCTCTGGATCCTTTGCAGCATCCTTTCTGTTCGCCAGGGAACAATCCGCGGCTTGTTTTTTTATCATCATTATTATTATTATCATTATTATTATAATTATTTACTCCTTGGGAGTTTTCCGATCAGCGTTAGCTGATGGTCTTTCACTAAACTTTCAGTGGTAGCAAGTCTCCAGTATACCGGCTGATCTCAGTAATGCAGTAGTTTGGGTGGTCTCTGCTCATCTTCTTATTTCTGAGACCCCTAGTCCCTTTATTAATCCTTCGGTGACTGTACCAAGAGCATCAATTACAATTGGTACAAACGTCATTATCATGTTCCACAGTTTATTTTTCAATTCCTTAACCAGGTTCAGGTACTTCTCCTTCTTTCTTTCAATTTTACTTTGTAGTCAGCCGGGACAGCAAAGTCCACAATTTTGCAAGTTCTCGTCTTTTTTGTTGTTGTTGATTATTATAAGGTCTGGTCGTCTGGCCGAGATTTGGTGATTCGTTTGTATGTCAAAATTCCATAAGAGTTTGTATGTCTCATTCTCCAGGACAGATGCTGGGTTGTGCAGAAACCATTTGTTCGTATGGTCAAATTTAAATTTCTTGCACAATTCCCAGTGGATCAATTTGCCCACCTCATCGTGTCTTATTTTATTCTCTTTCTGGACTAATTTGCTGTATTCACTTATATGATTGGTGGTTTCGTCTCTATCACCATATAACCTACTTTTGCTCTTTTGTTGTGTCTTATCTATTCTTGCTTTGATATGATTGGTTCTTCTTATTATTCGGTCCAAATTTTGACAGTTTGGAAGCTGTGTAGATATGTTCAAATAAATTTAATTTTTTTTTATTTTTCATTTTTTTTTTTACACTTTTTAATTTCAATTTTTATTTTTCGTTTTGATAATTAAAAAAATCTTTTTCATTGTAATTTAAATCTACGTTCAGGATTAACTCGAATAAATTGCATTTGTTCTTGTTCTGTTTTGTGTTTTGATGGCTCATTTTATTAGGAATTTTTTTATCATTATTTTGTTTTTCTTTTCCTTTTCTTACACTCTCGACTGATTATGAATTTATTTGGAAGTAAGATTTTCTTTTACATTCAATTTTACAGTGACGTTTTTAATGATTGTTGGTGTATCTGACTGACGTAGCAACGATCATTAGAAATGCCTTGTAATCTTATAATGTTCACATTGTGCTACATTATTTTGCTTGTCAGTAACACTTGCATTATTTCCTGAACACTAAAAATTTACTTCTTACTAATTTTCAGTGCACATACGATGAGAACTGAGGTTAAGTGCAACAAATTTTTTCCGAGTGAGTTCGAATCTCATTGGGTGCCCCATTCATATGGTCTTGTGCCATATCTAGGCAAAAAAAGTTTAATAAATTACAAGGGTGCCTTATCTGGTGCATTGTTTAACAAGTAGAACTAGCAAACCTTGATGAGTGAATTCGAGTTTCATTGGGTGCCCTATTCATACGGCCCTGTGTCACATATAAGCTAAAAGCTTAGTAAATTATTACTATAACAAATTTTCAGTAATAAAAGAGAAAAGGAAAAAGAAATCAATTGTTAAATCCTGAAATTTCAATCTGAAGAGACCAAGAGGTTCTCACGAGGTGGGTATCGTTTTATATACTCTCTCTGTATATTCCTTTATATACTCTCTGTCTCTGTCGATACGAAATTAAATAGTTAAATCCTGAAATTTCCCTCTTTAGCGCAGTTAATTGGACAATTTTCATTTATAGTCCTGAAAACAACATCAATTTGATAATATTATTGAGTGGTTGATTTTAACGGCTGGTCAAATCTTCTAGGGTTATCTTATGGCTAGAAGTTAGGAAATTACATTCATTGTACCTTCATATTTTCATTTTTTGTTTAGTTGTTTCTTAAGACGTTTTAAAAAAAATTTAACTCAAAAATTCTTAAGCAGTTCTTATTTGAACTATAGATCGGGCCCCTAACAGTTCGAGCCAGAGGGGACCTGGGAGTAATACCACTGAAGAAGAACTCTATCCTTCTGCAGATCTCCAGAACTGGAACTTCATCATCAGATGTTGTTTGATGTCGCACTGAGAACATTCCTTTTTGAGGAAGCTTACCCCTATCCAGGAGATAGAGTTAATGTATTCTAAATTCCGTTGACAGTATACCTAGAGTTTATTGGTCTCCTCATTTCCCTAATGTGCTTTTTTTATGGTGCTGGTGCACGTATAATTTTATCATTTATGTTTATTTGTCATGTTTGTAGCGAATTAATTCCCAGTTTTTAATCATCAATACAATCATTTTCTATTCGGCATGTCTCCTAAATTACCTTTCACAAAATACAGCTGATTTTATTCCAAGTTTTAAAATAAGTTTCATTTATTTCAATTTTTGGCATACTCTTCTGAAAGTTATAAGTGAAATGCTTAGGAACTACTGCGTTTTAAAAGCTTTAAGGTGATAAAAAAAAGAACACTTAGAATTACATAAAAACGTTTGTCATCCGATTATGTATACTTACAGCTAAGATATAAGAATGGAATATGAAATAGAAAAATATATCATGCTTATAAGGAAAACGACGAAAAGAGAAAAGGGTACCTCAGAAGAAAACTTCTCGAAATCAAACTCTTCCGCAAAAATATAACCAAAAGAATAAATACCTGGGCCGTCCCTTTTTAAGATACTCTAGACTCTTCTTTAATAGAACAAGGAAAAAACTCGGACAGGAGGACAATAGAACAAGAAGATCGATGACTAGGCATCAGACTTTACATTCAAGAGATGACATAGAGTTTCTTAGTCAAGAAAAAAATAAGGCAGAGTACATTCAAGTATTGAAGATTGCATCGGTGCAACAATTCATGGAATCGAGAAATATATCAAAATAAGCAAAGAGAAACTGATTACAACAGTCAAGAAAAGCAATATTAACAGAAATAGCATAAAAACAAACAGAAAATCAATAATAAAATATGTACAAAACAAAATTTACAAATGGGATAAAAAAAATAATTGTATGGATATTTCAAGCGACAAATTAAAGAAATTGCTCCGGACTTGAATGTGGAAAACAAATGAAAACTTCAAGAGAGAAAATGAATACCATTCAATTGCAGCCTAAATTAATGACATAACAACTAATTATGTCAAAGCAAAAATTAATTTTATGTTGAAGGATTGTAAATGTCGGTTACGTGGTGACAAAGATGAAACGGTAAATCACATGATAAGCGAATGCAGCAAACTGTCGTAAAAGAATACAAGAGTAGGCATGACTGGGTAGGAAAGGTGATCCACTGGGAATTATGCAATAGGCTAGAGTTTGGCCATGTTGACAAATGCTATATTCACAGACGAAAATCCGTTATAGGAAATGAAACGCATAAAATTCACAGAGATTTCGAGATATAAATGGATCACTGAATCCCAGCCAGAAGAACAGACCAAATTAACAAGAAGAACTTGTCAACGAGTGGATATGGCAGTTCCGGTGGGTCATAGAGTAAAAATAAAAGACAGCGAAACGATAAAGAAATACTTGGATCTTGCCCGAGAGCTTAAAAAAACTGAAACATAAAAATTGACTGTGATACCAATTATAGTGATGTACTTGCAGCGGTAACAAAAGCCTGGAAAAGATATTGGGGGAAAGCCACCTGTCAAAACAGAAGTTAAAAACCTCAAGGAATAATAATAATAATAATAAAACCATCAACCATATAATAAGCGAATGCAGCAAATTAGCACAGTGAGAGTATAAGGCGAGACATGACTGAGTCGGTAAGGTGATTCACTGGGAAATGCGTAAGAAATTTAAATTCGACCATACTAACAAATGGTATATGCACAACCCAGCACCTGTCCTAGAAAATGACATGCATAAACCCCTATGGGACTTTAACATACAAACGGATCACCTAATCCCGGCCAGAAGACCAGACTTAATAATAATCAACAAAAAAAAAAAAAAAAGAAAACTTGCAAAATAGTCGACTTTGCTTTCCCGGCTGACCATAGAATAAAACTGGAAGAATGTGAAAAGAAGGATAAGTACTTCGACCTTGCTAGGGAATTGAAAAAACTGTGGAACATGCAGGTGACAATTATACCAATTGTAATTGGTGCTTTTGAAACAGTAAATAAAGGATTACTAAAGGAACTAGAGGACTTGGAAGTTGGCGGACGAGTAGAGACCATCCAAACGACAGCATTATTGAGAACGGCCAGAATACTAAGAAGAGTCCTGGAGACTTGAGGAGACTTGCTGTCACTCAGACTCCAGTGAAAAACCATCGGCTAACACTGATGTGAAAAGCTCAAATGAGTGAATAATAATAATAGCAAAAAATATCTGTTTGGGAGCGTATATTTATTTACCCAACCCCTCCGGAGGGACAGGATGCAACACAAGGTCAATTTTAAGCGGAGCTTCACAGGTTTGAATTCAGAGTTTTCCTTCTCCAACACTGGTTGTCATAGTAAGGCTAAAGGATCTAGTTTCGCCTACTATTTGCACTTTGTGAAATACAAACACCTTTGTCTAAGATTTGAACTCGGGTTACCGCGTTCATTTCCTCCGACGGTAACCATTACACTACAAGTACTTCCATCGTTTGGATGCCTATATGTATATCTATATATGGGTTAGTATATCTATATATGGTCAGGTATATCTTTATATGGATACGTGTATCTATATATAGGCAGGTATATCATTATATATGGTAAGTATATCTATATATGGGTAAGTGTATCTATATATGGGTAGGTACATCTATATATGGTAAGTATATCTATATATGGGTAAGTATATCTTTATATGGGTAAGTGTATCTATATATAGGCAGGTATATCTATATATGGTAAGTATATCTATCTATGGGTAAATATATCTATATATGGGTAAGTGTATCTATATATGCGTTAGTATATCTATGCGGTGTGTATACATATATATGTGTGTGCGAGGGTGAGCATAACTATGGTGTGCATATCTATATATAGCTATGTATATCAATATATGCGTAAGTATATCTATGCAGTGTGTATACTTTTATATATATGTGTATGTGAGAGAGAGCATAACTATGGTGTGTATAGTCGTAGTCAATGGATGTATATTGATGTTGTGGTAGTTATAATTGTGCGGGTATATGTGTCAGCATACGTAGTGTGTGTATATTTGTTTGCATGGATATGTTTGTGGTAATATCAAATGAATAGAAGGTGAATTGGAAAGTCCGTTCAAAAGTTCGGAAAAGCGGTAAAAGCAGAAGGAAGAAAGATTTAATAAAAATGTTTCTAGATGAAAGGTTTTTTTTTAATCTCCTCTGTAAGCGTACATTTTTTGGCGCTAGGCATGGCCAGAGATCGATGGATAAATGTCTGGCCAATTTAAGTACCTTAAAGATGAGTGGTCTGTTTTCGTGAGTGGGATAGAGGTGAACGCCACATATATACAGATAGAGATCGAAGCATCGTAGTTTTGACGAGTCCCCCGAAGAAAGGAAGGTTACTCAGTATGGCCCGAGGAAAAGTAGTTGACCAGTTCAACTCAGGAAGTTGGGATCGTACACAAACCGAAAACAAAAGGGCAGAAGTGGACCGCGAGTGCCCCCTTTGTTTACTGTGTTTAATTTGAGAGTTTGGTGTTGAGCAAGGGAATCCTGCATTCGCCCAGAGACCGAGTCATGAGGTGTCATACACACATCCTCCATTAACCAAGATACCTTCGAAATTTGTCTTTTTATTTTGTTTTGTTTTTGGCTTTTTTTTTTTCGTTTGTGACACTCACTCGTGTTTTGTGCAATTTTGACTCGAAACTACAAAACTATACAACGTGGGTCTGATTCTTTATGCTGTGAAGTTGCACGGATGCGAAGTTGTTACGTCATAAGTTAATCTCCCAAGTGTATGCAGCAAACCAGTTTAGTGGGGAAGATGGTCCTGAGAATTGTTCAAAAGATTGAAATTTAACAATACTAACAAATGGTATATGCACACAAATTAGAATCAGTCCTTGAAAATGAAACTCATAGAATTCTCTAGAACTTTGAGATACAAACGGATCGCCAATTCCAGGCCAAAAAAAAAAACAAAAACAAAAAAAACAACAACAACAAAAACAGACGTAGAATTAATTAACAAAAAAAACTTGCATTTAATAGGATTTTGCCGTTCCAGCAGAAAATAGCGTGAAACTGAAGGAAGATTAAATACTGAAAGAAATACAATAATCTTGCCTGAGAACTGAAAAAGTTATGAAACATGAGGATGATGGAGATACGAATCATAGTTGGATCCCTGGAACAACCCCCAAGAACCGAGAAAAGAAACTGAGGGAACTGGAGCTCAAAGGAAGAATTGAGACCGTATTGGCCTCACCACTAATAAAATTAGCAAAGATATTAAGAAGTGTCTTAGAAAATAAAACAGTTAATCACATAATAAGCAAAACTCATATGAAAGGAATAACATAGTACGCATGACTGAGTAGAAATGGTGATTCACTGGGAATTGTGCAAAAGATTAATATTTGACCATGCTGACAAATGTTATATGCCAAAACCAGAATGGGACCACAGTGTTGTAATAATCGGCTGGGATACTGAGAAGAGTCTTGAAGATCTAAGAAGACTTGCTCTCACTCAGATTCCAGTGAAAAACCACAGGTTGAGGCTAGGGTAATAAACTCGTAAAGAGTAAAAATAATAACTTACAGTAATAATGCTGACCAATGGTGTTTATAAAAACAGTTCTCGATATTTGTCGACAGAGCTACTTGTTTGATGATCGCTATACTACGTAAAATTTGATGACGCTAAACAGCGTGAAATTTTACATTTTTATTCGTTTGTGAACCTACAAGCGACATTAACATTTGTCGACTTTACCAAGGCCTTCGATTCCATTCACAGAGGAAAGATGGAACAAATCCTACTAGCATACGGCATACCTAAAGAAACCGTAGCAGCAATAACGATTCCCTATAGAAACACAAAAGTAAAAGTACGATCACCAGATGGAGACACAGAATACTTCGACATTGTAGCAGGAGTACTACAAGGGGACATGCTAGCTCCATACCTCTTTATCATTTGTCTAGACTACGTACTTGACAAAATCAGAGAGAACGGCTTCGAGCTGACAAAGAAAAGAAGCAGAAGGTACCCCGCAAAAACAATTACCGGCGCCGACTACGCCGATGACATAGCGATACTGGCAAATACACCCAACTAAGCCGAAACACTACTGCATAGTTTGGAAAGAGCAGCCACAGGCATAGGCCTCTATGTCAATGCACACAAAACGAAATATATGTGCTATAATCAAACGGGTGACATCTCCACTCTAGACGGAACCCCTCTTAAACTAGTAGACAAATTCACTTACCTAGGAAGCAGCGTCGCATCAACCGAAAAGAACATCGACACGAGGTTAACGAAAGCATGGACAGCTATCAATAGGCTATCGATTATATGGAAATCAGACCTAACCGATAAAATGAAACGCAGTTTCTTCCAGGCATCGGTCGCATCGATAGTGCTATATGGGTGCACTACATGGACTCTAACAAAACGGCTGGAGAAGAAGCTAGACGGCAACTACACAAGAATGCTGCGAGCAATCTTGAACAAGTCTTGGCGGCAACACCCCCTAAGACACCAACTGTACGGCCACCTGCCTCCTATCACGAAAACTATTCAAGTTAGACGAACCAGACATGCAGGACACTGCTGGAGAAGCAGCGACGAACTCATAAGTGATGTACTCTTATGGACCCCCACACATGGCCGTGCAAAAGCAGGACGACCAGCACGAACATACATTCAGCAGCTATGTGAGGATACGGGATGTTGTCCAGAAGACCTGCCTGAGGCGATGAACGATAGGGAAAAGTGGCGAGAGATGGTCAGGGATGTCCGTGCTGGTGGCTCGACATGATGATGATGATGATGATGATGATGATATGTCTATATGCGAGTGTGATATATTATATATATATATATAGAGAGAGAGAGAGAGAAGGTGAGTCTGTATGTGTGAGTGAGTGAGAGAGTAGAAGATTGTGTGTGTATGTGTGTGTGTTCATGCATAAGTAGAGCTACAAATCCCAAGATTATTTAACCGAAAAGCATTTATTTTATACAGCAAATATCTACTTTTCGAGAAAATCTCCTTCCTTGTCAAAATATACTTCATCGTGTAGGCTTAATATTTAATATTAAAATATTCAGGTCAGAATTCAAATTATTAACTCGGTCTATTAATTCATTCCCTATCAAGAAAAAATTATGTATGAGGAAAATCTTTCAAGCATTCTTTTTAATTAAAATTCTTTTTTTAAAAATCTTTTTCACGGTATGACAAGTATGTAGTTTTCAATAATGATGACATTTGTAAGGTTTGTACAAAACTCTCTCTCTCTCTCTCTCTCTCTCTCTCTCTCTCTCTCTCTCTCTCTCTCTCTCTCTTTTTATATATATATATATATATTGTAGGGATTACATCCCTTGCCTTCCAAATAGTACTTTTTATGGCCGCTAGTAGACGTCACCGAAGAAACATGTAAAACGGTACGGCAAAGTCAAATTATCTCTCTTTTGTCCCGATTCGACAACCAGAAGCACGTACGTATTTTCTGACAGGGGGCTCTTGCCCGAACAAATCTCATGTTGTACCCATCACGATATCATGCTTTAACGTGTGTCTTCACACAACATCTTTCACTCTTTAGTATTTTATGTCATTTCAGTATTCATTTTATAAAGTTTGTTTAGGAAAAATATGTTGTAGTAGATTCGTCGTGAATTGTTTTACATTGTTTAGCAGGAATAGATATTAAACCATTGCACATTTCCTCTGTTACAAAAGTCTGAATTAAAATAATTGTAGCGATGAGCTATAGAACTCAGATATGACAAATATACGAAGACAAACCTTCAAGTCGTATCAATATCAAAGCCCTCTCAATCCAATTTCTACAATATATATATATATATATATATATATATATATATATATATATATATATATATATATATACACCCATAAATAAGTACACCACTTCCAAATCTTTAATAAAAAGTTAGTCTTATTCAGAAACAAAGATACCAGGATTTTATTATTTTTTGTGGCACATCATACAACCAAGGCGGATAGAAAAAAATTAACTTGTTATTTTAAAAGAAAGAAAGTTGACCACTTATGGGGAATTCTATATATAGACAAGTAAAAAGTAAAAAGGAAATAGTTTTTATATTTGAATGTATGACAATGTTTCTTTATTGTTTTTTTACATTTGAATACTTTTTTAACATTTCTACTTCAGTGAGTGTCTGCTTGAAACTATATCTGGTTATTTGACCTTGGGTTAGACTAAGTAAATACCTTATATATTATAACGGTTAATGCAAATACGTCTATGTAGTATGTAAAGCCAAAAATATGATGATTTATTAAGTATATTTTAGATTCCCAAAGTTGAACATTAGTGAGAGAAATTAATGTCTGAGTGACTATATCAAACAACTTTCAAGAAAACATGAAAATTCGGATAAGGATTCACCATTCGTTTAAAAGATAAAATTTGTTTGGATAAAATTGAAAGGACAAAAAGAAAAAACATTTTAAATCGTACTTATAACAATATATTAACGATCTTTGTAACAAGATTAAAACTATGGCAGTTATTTATTTATTTTAACAGCATGTTAACTTGTCCATGGTCATAATATACCAAGAGGTTAAGGAATCAGGTTCATTGTATTTTAGTATTTGCATTTTTTGTTGTTGCTTATGAAGATTTTTTTTCACGCGGTTCTATCGAATACGAGTAATTTTTACGTAAATTTATTTGACCCTTAGTTTGGTTTGGTTGTATTTGATAGCATATCAACCCCTGCGGATATTTAAAGACACCCTCCATATATATATATATATAAAGCGAATAGTTTATAGGTAACATTTTTAAACGAGCCAGAGTTCATTTGTTTGCACACATTTACATGGTTTCAAGTATAGTAAATGGTTAGATAATCCTATTTGACTCATAGATGGGACCTTAACAGGTACTACCACTTCGGGACAGAGTAGACCTGGGAGTAATGGCAATGAAGAAAAACTTTGGAGAATGTATTCTCCAAAGCTCCAGAACAGGAGCCTCACTATCAGATGTATTTTAGTGTCATATCCAGAACACGAGTTGGAGGCGGGTCTTATCCCTCGATAGAAATGTTGGATATTGACCCCTCTGCAGAGATATTGAGATATTGACCCTGAGATAGAGCCGTAACAGGTGCTACCACTCGGAGTCAGGGTGAGCCTGGGAGTAATGGGAATGGGGAGGTTTTCTATACTCGTCAGATCTCCAGAACTGGAGCCTTACCATCAGATTCAGTTTAGAGCCATATTCAAGATACGCCTTTTTGTAGTTGTGATGGTGGTGGTAGTGGTGGGTCTTCCTCTTCAGCAGGGATTACAATCAGCATATTCAAAGCCTCGCCGACGAGGAAGCAATCATTGTTACTACCTGGATATCTAGAATAGTTGTATGGGAGTGGTCTGCTCAATCGGTCACTCTCTTCTCTGTTAATTGTGGCATACTAGTAACATTAAATTTTGTTAAGGTATGTAGCAATAAGTGATGAGGTATGGAGTGGTGGAGATAAATGCTTAGGTGTGTATGTGAGTATGCGAGAGAGAGAGAGAGAGAGAGAGAGAGAAAAGAAAAAACTTGAATTGCAATTTAATATGCACACAAACAAAGTCTTGTGATCCGATAGTGTTTCCTTTCTTTTCTTTTTCTTTTTAAATTGAATGAATTAAACTTCCTTGTCGAAATATATCCGAGTATCGTTCACTTTAGACTTTAATTTCGCATAAATTTATAGAAAACCAACCGGTTTATTCAATCTCAAGTTACATTAGCCATTGCTTCCTAAAACTTCGTTCGCTGCAGGCGATGAAAAAAAGAAAGAAAAGAAATGGAAGCGTTGTGTTTTTCTTCGTCACACTTGATTGAGTCATATCAACATTTTTCTGGCTTGGAAAAGACAGTTGCTAAGACTGACTACTATACTTAGCAAGCTGGTGAGAGATTAAAATTATGAGAAAGAAAAAAAAAACCCCAAAAGACAATAGAAAACAAATGTTTAAAATATCAAATGAAATAATATTTTTAAAAATGAGGAAAACCAAAGAAAAGTATAAAAGAAAAAATTTGGGGCATTTGAAACGATCCCAAAAAATTTGGAAAAGGGGCTGGAAGAGTTGGAAATCGAAGGACGAGTCGAGACCATCCGAACTACTGCATTGTTAAGATTTGGCCAGAATACTGAGAAAAGTCCTGCGAGGGAACCTGAATAGACTCTTGCTGTCACTCAGACTCTAGTGAAAGACCAACTCGCAAGGAGTTATAATAATAATAATAATAATAATAATAATAATAATAATAATAATAATAATAATAACCCTTGGGAAAGGTTTGAACCTCTTATCCTCACAGATATGGACTACATAGCATCACTAGAAAGATGGCGTTGGCATTAAATAACCCGCGAATGTTGATATGCCATTAAACACCTTAAACGAATTGAAACAGTAAATAAGGAAAATCAAATGATTGGGAGTGGGAAGTCCACGCGGCATGATGGCTAAAGCGCTGGATTGCGGCCTCAAAGTTAGGGAGTTCAAACAATTACGTTTACTTTGGGACTAATATCCTAAAGAAAGGCATGAACTCTCTTATTCTTCCAGTTATGGGTTAAATAGTATCACCACTGTTCGCCTACAAAGATTACTCTCACATTAAATTACCCACGAAGGTTGATATGCCATTAAACAAAAGAAATCAGACAATTACCAAACCCAACACCACAACGTCAATATTAATACAAGGAGACAGGAGAAATGTTTAAATAATAAAAAGAATCGTGAGTTAACAGAAAACTACATTAACATCCCTTCGGAATCAAGATTGGAAAAAAGTAATGGCAGAGACCGAAAAAGTAAAAAAAAAAAAATCAATTAAACATATCCCAACGGACAACATCACTGAACTGAACGAGTTAATCTATGCTAGAGGAAAACTTGGGATTGATAAAAATAAGTATTCGGAGAAAGCCGAACGGAGCTACAAATCCTGGATTGGAAATGAGGCTAGAAGGACAAATAAAAAAAAAAATGCGACAACAAGCGAAACTGCTAAGAAAGATGAAACAGACTGGGTCCCAATGGAATGAAAAGACCCCAAAAAGACAACTGCAGATACGTCTGACAATAAAACTGGAAGAAATAAATAAAAAGATATTGGTGAAAGAAGGGAGACTCAAAAAGTACCTGGATTGTGTCTAGCAATACAAACAAAAAAAGGGCACTTCAAAATAATAACAGAAAATTCAACCTATATATATATATCCTCAAAGAAGCTAAAAAAGGCGGGAAAATGAAGCCATGGCATGGATTGACCACAAAAAAGCCTATAATATGATCCAGAAAACTTAGGTAAATGAAAATGTACATTATTTTTATCCCGAATATCATAGAAAATTAGAGGGTGGAATTGGCAGCGGAAGGACAAACCCAAGAAGACATGAATATAAAATGAGGCATCTTACTGGTAGACTCCCTTTCACTACAGCTATTTGTTATAGCAATGATGTTACTTAACGATATACTTCGGAAATGTAGAGGAAACAACAAATTTACAAAATCTCGAGAAAGATTAATCACCTTATGAACATACATTATGTGAAGGTATTTACAAAATATGAAAAAGAGTTGAAGACTCTGATACAAACAATAAGAATATACAACTTAGATTGCTCGGGATCATTCTTAAAATGAGCGAGGGAGGAGTTCAGACAAATGAATCAAAAGACAAGAAAGTTGACGACGATGCACAAGGCCTTACATTCAAGTGGTGACATTGACAGACTATATGTGTCAAGAAAAGAAGGACGAGAATTCGCCAGCATCGAGGATTGCGTAGTTGCATCAACACAAAGACTCGAAGACTACATTAAAAAGAGCAAAGAAAGATTTATTTCAGCAGCCAATAACTGCATTGAAAACATGAGTAAAGACAGAAAAACAACCGAAATTGAAATTAAAACAACTGTATGGATATTTCAAGCAACAAACTAGCCAGATTGCATATGAGAACTTATGGACATGGTGAAGAAGGAGAAATCTAAAAAAAGAAACTGAATCTATTCTAAAAGCAACACAAAACAACGCCAATTATGCTATAGCGAAAATCGATTGTAATGGTTCAGAAGTAGTAGATACATATATAAGAAATTTTTTTCAGGGACGGATTTAACCAACGCTAACTCCTAATTTAAAAACCTTTTAGCGTCGACATGTGGAAAAATCACAGATCTAAGAACAATATACACCGACTCACCTAACCTTATCTGGAGTGGGAAGAGAATATATATAGCTCTTCAAACCTACCGACTTCCCTTTTTTCAAGGGAGATTTTGAAAAGGGGCGCTAGGGATAACGGCCAAGAAAAAGTAGGCAGTTGCAGAAAAAGATGCGTTAAGAACTCATGGTCGAAGGTATTTTCTCTTAACAAGCTCATCTCATCTTTATTGCCAGTATAAATTGTACAATAATAATGATATATCTGTGAGACAATTTTGTTGCACTTAAACTTCCTGTTTGTTGATTTTGCTGTTTTGTTTCTAGTTGTTGATTTTTCGTTTTACTTAAGATTATTGTTTGCCAATTCCCAATATGGACTCGGAAGTATACACGCTGACAAACACAGGACTGCCCCCATAACACGATAATAGGTAAGAGAATAGTAAGTGTAGGTTAGGTGGAGAGAGATGAAACAATCACATTATAAGTGAATGTAGCAAACTATCACAAAAGTAATACAAAACTAGGTAAGACTGGGTGGGAAAGGTAATCTATTGGGAATTGTGCAAGAGACTGAACCATGACACTACAACCAATTGTTATATGCACAAACCCGAATCCGTTTAAGAAAATGAGACACATAAAATTCTCTGCAATTTTGAGATACCCACGGATCATCTAATCATAACCAGAAGTCCAGACCTAGTGCTAATTAACAAAAAAGAAAAAAATTAGAACACGCCGTGTAATGGATTTTGCCGTTCCAGCGTAACGCTGGTGCGAAAAACTCGCAATGAAATAATAATGATAATAATAAGTACCTTGACCTTGCTAGAGAATTGAAAAAACTATGGAACATGAAAGTGATAATTATACCAATTGTGATTGGTGCTTTGGACACAGTAACTAAAGGATTATTAAAGGGACTGGGGGAGTTGGAAGTTGGTGGACGAGTGGAGACCATCCAAACAACAACATTATTGAGAACGGTCAGAATACCGAGAAGAGTCCTGGAGACTTGAGGAGACTTGCTGTCACTCAAACTCCAGTAAAAGACCATCAGCTGACGCTGATGTGAAAAACTCCAATGGAGAAAAAAAACAAAACAACAACAACAACAACAACAACAATAATAATAATAATAATAATAATAATAATAATAATAATAATAATAATAAAGAGTGTGGAAAAAGAAAATTTCATTGGAAATAAAAAATAGAATAACGAAAGAGAAAAGAGTTATTTGGTCTTGTGCTGAACTAAGAAAAACTGTAAATATCAAGTAAATTAGTGTTTATGAATGACAGTGATAAATAAACGAGACAATAAAAGCAAAAGAACTGGAAAAACAACAACATAATAAACAGTTAAGAAGATAAATATTAATTATAGTTTAGTGGGAGGTAGCTTATTTCTTGTTTACTAGTTTATAATAATAATAATAATAATAATAATAATAGAATTTGGGATTGAAAAATGTGCCATGCTTACAATGAAAAAAAGCGAAAAGGGAAACAATGGAGGGAATAAAACTGTCCAATCAGAACACTTGAAAAAATAAATAAATAAAAAAGAAAAGAAAAACAACAAATACCTTGGAATATTTGAAGCGAACATCATCACACAGAGATGAAAGAAAAAGTAAGAAAAGAGTTCCTCAGAAGAACAAGAACATTTTTGCAACCAAACTCTTCAGCAGAAATCACGTCAAAAGAATAGATACCTGGGATATCCACCTTGTAAGATAATCTAGACCATTCTTTAAAAGGACAAGGGAGGAACTCAGACAAACGGACCAAAAGACGAAGAAATTGATGACGATGCACAAGGTCCTACAGACAAGTGATGATATTGACTGACTAATGAGTAGAGTGTTCGCCAATGGTCCGGGAGACCGGGGTTCAATCCCAGGTCGAGTCATATCAAAAACTCAAAAAATGGTACTTGATGCTGCCTTGCTTAACAATCAGCATTATAAGGTAAGGATCAAGGGTAAAGTGGATCAACCCAGGGAATGGTGTAGCACGCTCCCCTACAGTAGCTATTGAAAAGGGAACCTTCGAATCACCCTCGACTAAGGTCACCAACTTATGCGTCAAGAGAAGAGGGAAGAAGACGATTCACCTGCTGTGAGGGTTGTGTAGATGCAGCAGTTCAGGGATTCGAAGAATATACAAACAAGAGGAATGAAAAACTAATTACAGCAGCTAATGATAATATCAGTAGAAATAACTTGAGGACAGATAATAAGGATTCAAATAATAATGACAGACAAGAAGACAAAAAAATATTGAAAACAAAAATTGTAAAAAAAAAAAGACAAAATAAAAACAACAACAATTGTATCGGTATTTTAAGCAACATGAGATGGCCTGAGCATTACTAAGAAAAGGAAACCTCAAACGAGAAACTGAATTGCTATTAATAGCTGCACAAAATAATGTCACAATGACTAATTGTATCAAAGCAGAAATTGATAATACACAACAGAATTGTAAGTGTAGGTTATGTGGCGACAAAAATGAAACGAAGATGATCGTATTATAAGCAAATGCAGCAAATTGTCACCAAAGGTTTGCTTTGGTTTCTTTGTTTAATGGTATATCAACCGTCGTAGGTTATTTAATGCTAAAGCCATTCTCCTAGAAGAACAGTCGTGGTACTATTTAACCCATAGGTGGGAGGATAAGGGGGTTCATACCTTTCCTAAGGGTATTTGCCCGAAAGTGAACGTAATAGCGCGACTGGAATACGAACTCGGTTACTACGATTCCGCAGTCCATCGCTTTAACCATTACACTACGAGGACACCCCCCAAATTGTCACCAAAGAAATACAAGAGTAGACATGACTGAGTAATAAATATGATACACTGGGAATTGTGTAAGTGGTTGAAATTTGACTATACTGTACCATAGCCTGATATGGATATGCAAAATGGACATATAATGTTCATATATATATACATAGAACATAGGAATCTCGAAACACGAAAAACACTTACGACTTCTTCGTTCCGGTACGAAACTTTTTATTACCTTTGAGTTTAAAGGTTCTTCGACATAAGGAGAGATAGACACAATCTCTCTATTCTGACTTTTTCATCTGCCCCCCCCCATCTCGTGCGACACCTGCCCAAGGCCTCCGCGAGCAAGCGAAAGTCAACCCTTCTCGTCCGGTGTCTAGTCTCAACTCAACTAACTTTCTTCAAATTCCCAAAATCCTCAGCGAGCTTGCGGTGCGTGACGTCATTCGCACTTCCTAGCCCCGTTTCCCCTCTCGGGCTATTGTGACATCTCTGAGTGACGCGTCCGCTCCGCCTGCGCGCGCGTACGTGAACACCTGTGTTAATGTTGCACCCAAGTAACCCATGCACTGAGCCGAAAGGTTCTCAGCCCAACTAAACCCAAAGGCATGAAACGAAATCCCTCGGCCATTATATTACAATACTAACAAATAGTATATGCACAAACCAGAATTCATTCCAGAAAATGAGACGCATGAGACTTTGGTATACAAACGGATCACCAAATATAATGTTAACAAGAAAAAAAAAATTGTCAGCTGGTGTATTTTGCTGTTCCTGTGGACCTCAGAGTGAAAATGAAAAAAAGTGAAAAGAGAGAAAAATATTTAGACCTTGTCAGAATAATGTAGAATATAAAAGTAGCAGTTATACCGATTGTGATTGGTACACTTGGAACGGTCCCAAATGGCTTGAAAAAGTGAGTGGAGGAATTGGGAATCAGAGTAAAAATTGAGACCATCGACACTATAGCATTTCTGTCACTCAGACTCCAGTGAAAGACCTCAAGTTAAAACTTACAAGGAGTAAAATAATAATGATAGTTTTATCAACATAATATAAGTGGTGACGAGAGGATCATCTTAATCCCCCATTGTTAACATTCTTATTTTAAACTTTATGACACAAATCAGTATCACAAAGAAACTATGTTATAAAGCTAAATAAAAATCGATATGACCGTGGAAATAGATTTTTGGCAGATATTTATTGAAGCTCATGTTGTAGACAATATAAGAAAAATTTTGTCATGTAAGTAAGTAAAGTTGGAGACCGTAGTCAAGGGAACCCCAAAGGCTCGCTTTTTGATAGCTACTACACGAATATGTAGAGTAGGGCACAACTCCTTTCCTTGTATTGCCCAACTTTACCCTTGATCCGTACCTTATAATACTGAATGTTAAGCAAGGAGGTATCAAATACCATTTTTTGAGTCTTTTGTATGTCTCGACCTGGGATTGAACCCAGATCTTCAGGGCCATTGGCGAACACTATTATGCCAATGGCCCAGTTTTGTCTTGTAATACACACACACACACACACACACACACACATATATATATATATATAGAGAGAGAGAGAGAGAGAGAAAGAGAGAGAGGCGGGGGAATACTAAGATAGATTATTTGTGGACAATTTAACACAAAAAATCAAAACCACATATTGTCGCTTATATTTTTACATTTTCACGATCTTCAAGCAAACCCTGAAAAAACCCCAGTTCTACATGTGGGACGAGGGGATTGTACAAAGAAAGAACGGAATAAAAAATCGAATCCTATTAACATGGCAAAAGATTAGAAAATATTGATTGATACAATGACATGTCAATCCTGTTTTTGATGCCTAGAAGTTAGGGAATCGCATTCATTGTGTGTTAATATTCCCATTTTTTGAGTAATTGTTTCTTAAGAGGGTTTTTTTTTTGCCCATAGTCCGATCGAATACGAACAATTTTTCAATAGATCTATTTGAGTCATAGGTGGGACCGAAACAGGTATTACTACTCCGAGTCAGTGTACACCTGGCAGTAATGGCAAAGAAGTACTCCATTCTTCCCCGGATCTTCAGAACTAAAGCCTCATCCATCAGATGTTGTTCAGTGTTATACTCAGAACCCTCGTTTTTTTGGTGGGATCTTTTTCCTGTACACGGGATACAGTCGGCATATTATAATCCTCACCGACATAGAACATAAGTTAAAAATTCCTTAAATCATAGGATTGAATTTAAAAATTTGCTTTTTACCGAATCTTATTATAAGTGTTTTAACTAGGGCAATAAAAATCTGTTTTCACATGGGTTAACTCTCTCTCTCTCTCTCTTGTAGGGGTCATTCTACATAAAATTTGATCGTCCAAATAACTGGTGTTCATATTAATGAGTTAACTTTACATTATATATATACGAGGGTAAGTAAAAAAAAAAAGTAATGTCTTTTTCTTTAGTACAGGAATAATTACCGATATCGGAACATGTATCATACATGTCCTCGGTGTATCTCATCACTACTTCTCAACATAGTCATCCTTTCTCTCAGTAGCAATGTTCCACCTTCGAGTGAGAGCATGTATCCCTGCCTCGTAAAATTCTGTTGACTGTTCTTTGATCCACTTCGTCACTGCAGTTTTCACTTCTTCGTCACTGGCGTAATGTTTATCATCTTTTAGACCCCGTGAAAGAGGGGTAAAGAGGCAGAAACCATGGCCAAAAATTTTGGTCCTTAACATGGTACAATTATTGAGCGCAAAAAGAGAGTTAGAGGAAGTACTTTTGAAAAATCACTGGCCGTTATCTACTTTACTCCTCAGACAATAATAAATGTACAACGCCTATAAACCAACACTAATTCTTCCTCAGACACCCAGAAGACGAAAGAAATAAAGAAAGTAGAAACAAAAAAAAAAAAAACAAAAACAAAAAACAAAGAACAAAAAAAATAGTTATTTATAAGAAGCCAGTAAGAAAAACAACTTGTATTTATTATTATTTCGTGCATAAAAATTGAACAATCCTTGTACATAAAGCATATCCACACATTTCAACGCTGAAAACTGAGGTTATGTAAGATATAGATAGATCTGTTTTTCCCACTGTAATTACAATGCTGTTGTGTTAATATTTGGGTGTCTTTCTGCTCAGAAAATTATAGATATCAGATAGTTATTATAAAATATTAGAGTAGGTTTTCCTCTATTCACTGGTCCTGTAATCTGGTTTGTTCATACGGGGAGGGGTGCTGGCGTATCTTGGAAAGTAATAGCCGGGCGAAAACTATACTTATCCAGGCCAACTAGTTTTAGCTCAGTTTTCCTTCTCCTAGTCCAGGTACCATTCAAGGTTAAAGATCCCAGTCTGCCCTACTATTTTCTTACACACACACAGAGAAAAAGCTAGCCTCATTAGGAAAAATCGTACCTTTGTCAAGTTAGATAACGCAGCTTTATATAATATCCAAAGAGAAGTTTCAGAGGTATTTCGTTCCGTGGAAAACTCACAAGATTAAGTGTATTGCATGATAAGAGGACTTTTGTAAAGAAAATTAATGTTTTATTCATTGTTCATTTTTGTCTTGGTAAGTACAGCTTCAACCTTCTTATTTCTTATGAATTTCTTCCTTATCAACTTAAACCAACTCGTTCCAGAATCATGAGATTTTAAACGGCGATGAGTTTCCTCGTTTTATTGATCTCCACAATTGACAACTTGAAGACTTTCCAAAAATTCAGTTTTCTCTCAACAATGTCATTATAAAATTATATTCCCAACGTCAGAACATAGAGTAAGCAATTTTTCTTTCATTAACGTTTTCTATAAATGTAATTGGCAAGTTTCTCTCTCGAATCATTATGACCGATGTGTTGGTTTCAGTTCTTGCAAGGTTTGTCATAAGAGTGACCTTGCACCTATGCTTACAAAATATCTCTGCTCAAAGGGTTTAATGCGCGTACACAATTGCTTTATATTAAGAAAACTCTGTTTCGTTTGACACAAGCAATCATATATACAACTGCATACTTCTATCTAAGCCTTTTCAATCCTATCACAATATTCATTTTTTCTATGTGTAAACAGTTACTAACCTTGGTAAAAATTATGGAATTAGCACGCTAAGGGGATGTTTGTATTTTTTATATAGCTGTAAGTAAGACGCAAAGCATTTTCTATAATAGCTGAAAATTCTGATTGATTGATTTTAACGGCATGTCAGCCTGTCTAGGGTTATTTTATGTCTACTGGTTGATGAATTGCGTTCATTGTATGTTCATATTTACATTTTTAAAGGATTTTTCCACACAGTCCTACTGACTACAAATGATTTTTACATTGAGCAATTTGAACCATAGATAGGACTCTAATAGGTACAACCACTTCGAGTTTTAGTGGACCTAGGAGTAATGGCAATAAAGTGGTATTCCACAATGTTGAATATCCAAAACCTTTTTTGATATTCCGCGTAAATTGCATCGGTGGTATAACAGGAAATAGAACTGTTTCCTAAAGTAAACATAACGCAGAAAGTGCTGCGTAAGTTGCATGTGTACCATGCTAGACAGACGGCGTGTCCATATGCAACGCGTAGGTGGGAGGTATGACCACGAGGATTGCGTGGGCGTCCGAGAAATTATATAAATGGAAAGATTTCGACACCACCAAAGATGAACAGAGAATGAAGAAGACTACTAGACGTTACGCCACTCTAGACGGTGGCTTTGCGCCAGACTGCCAAGGGTCGTGAGGTAAAAAGCGAGGAGAATCTTGGATGATTCGGTGCCTTGAGATGGTTCTGACGAGACTCGCGAAAGTAGAGAAGCGAGGAGAACTTAAGATTATCCAATACCTTGAGGTGGTCCTGTACTAGTTTCCAAATGCAGAACAAAGAAGCGGTTCACAGAAAATTTGTTCATTGTGCTGTGTATACATCTCAGTTGTCTTCCACTCTTTCCTTCACTCTACTGTTTCGTACATTTCGGCTAATAAAAAAAGAAAAGGGGCAAATTATATTTTTATACATTAGCGATGTTGTTGTTCTTCTTCCCTGTATAAACACGCACTCCCCAGAGCTCCAGAACGGAAGATGGTTTAGTGCTATACTTCGGACACTCTTTGGGGTAAGGGTCTCACACCTCTGTATTGGATACAGTCAGCATATTCTAAGTCCTGGCGACTAAGCGATGATGTTCTGGCTTCATAAAATACCCCCTAACAAATTAAATTAAATGATTTACATTGATGGTATAATTTTTCCACGTAATCCAATATTGTGGGAAAATAATGGAATGATCTTGTAATTTGCTTTCCTAAAACAAATACCAACAGAAGCTGAGAAATACAAATCGGTTTTCAGTTAAAAGAACAGTTCTTGTAGTGCTCAATAAACGGTTAGGCATATCTAATTGAAAGGAAACGTGGCTTCAACAAAAGAAGTGTCAGTTGAAACAATGGAAATGATCGTAAAACCCATTCAAGAAAGAAATACACAGTAGAGTCTGGAGAAAGACGTTGGTTGTTCCTAGTCAACTGCGTCTAAAATTTGGTTAAAATATAAGAAATAGGTTGGTTAGAAAAAGAAAACATCCTAGTACACCATGAAATACATCAAAGTGTCTGGATAGAATCTCAAAGCATTATGACTTGAAAATAGAAAAGGTACAACAAAACAAATGAAAAACAAATGGATCGAAACAGGAGTCAGTTATTGTGATAGAACAATAAGATATCGGTTGAATGAAATGGTATTTATCGAGAAAAGCCAAAAGAAAACTAGCACTAACACACAAACAAAAGTACACGAGGTTAAAGTGGGCAAAAGAGAAATAATCACGACTTGTGGACAATTGGAAGAAAGTGATATTTAGTGATGAATCAAGAAGCCACATCAGCCAAAATGAGGATGCTGGAACTTTTGGCTGATGTTATTCAAATGAAACACATGAAGATGACTGTCCGAAGAAAACAAGTAAATTTCCCAAGTTAATCATTATATGGGGTTGCATGTCATTTAAAGTACCAGGGGAAATGGAAATCATTAGCCCAATAATCAATACACATGTTTACATTGAAATCTTTGATAATCCTGCATAATTATCTTATTCCATTGATATAAAATTGGTTTGATGATGAATTCATTTTTCTTGGTGGTAATTGTTTTAGATTAGTGAATGAATTAAAACAGTCATAAAAGCTCGTAGCGGATTAACTAATGTTGGATATTGACTTAAAGACCTCCCTCGACATGCTTCATAAATTGCGTGGGTGGCATGCGAAAAGAAAGTCGTGCAATGGGAACAAAGTAAAGTAAATAGGACGCAGGTGTTTCATTGGAAATGCTGCGTAAATTGCGTGGATGGGATGTTAGAATGGAGCGTGATCACGTGTATTATATAGAAGGCAGGCTGATGGTGTGCCCACGAGGATTTGCATGGGTGGTATGCTTGAAGGAAGCATGTCTACATGCAATGTTTAAGTAGCAGGTTGGAGGTGATGTGACCACGAGAATTGGCATGAGAGTCCAGAATATTATATAACAAGCGAGATTTCGACCCAAAGAGTAGAATGACATAGAAGGTTTCATAGAAGATCCTGTGTGCGCAGCTCAGCCATCTTCGATTCTCTCTCACTCTTACCCGTCCGTACATTGTAAGCTGATTATATATTTTATACATCAGTATAGTTGTTTTTCTCTACTATTCAACACTAAATATTAATTATAATTATTTTTCTAATGAATTCTATAATACACTTCTCAAATTGGGTTATTGCATAATATTTTCCTCAGCTTGGCTTGGGAGAAAAATATACCATTAATTTAAATAATTTTATCGCGTTTCTTTAAGGTGCAGTACATGAAGCCTGAATGTTCAGCTATTAGATAAAACATGTTTTATATCTTATCAGTTTTTAGTTTACTTACCGCTGAATAAAAAAAACAACAAAACAAAACAATGGTGAACATCCTCCAAGTAAGCTAATCTCATAATTTTTCTCAGTGTTTTTATTTGCTAAGTTTAGCCGAGTCTTGCGCTGACTCATGCGTATGGGGTCATTCTGTGCCTCGAGCCAAGAAGATTGCCAACATTGTACGTTTATAACCATATTTTCTGTATAGCTTCTTGGTACATTTTTTTTTGCAATCGGTTATATGGTATCAAATATTCCTATCAAAGAATTTTAAAACAGATGTATTTAGCCCGTAGATGGGAACCTACAACCAATCCGGGTCAGAGTAGGTCTTGTACTAATGGCAATAACGGGCTACTTCAAACTACCCCTATTTCTAAAAATGAAGCCTCACCATCAGATGCAGTTACTTGTCATACTCAGGACACCCCCTATTTTGTGGGGGAGAGGGGCCTTACTCCTCTGTAGGGTGTAGTCAACGTATTCTACCGAGTGGCCAAAGTACGTGTTTGAGTAAACAAAAACTTGATATATGAAATTATATATCTTTTATTTGTTTAATCTCTCTCACGTATTCGTCACCCATCAGTTTTCTTCCATTAATCACGCGACGATTAGAATTAAAAGAAATAATAATGATAACATTACTGACTTTCGATTTCGACTCAGTCATATGTATTTTTCTTACCACGTATTGTTAATAGCGTTTAAATGTCGTTCGCACATGAACGAGTGCTAAGAAATATTCGACTGAGAAACGCCTTATGACTAACATATTCCTCTTATTTTAACAGTTAATGACCAGTGGAATGTTTCAATAGAAATAATCTGTATGAGTACAAAACTAACCTTTCGATAATGTCATAAATGTCACAAAAAGTCCTATTGATAGTCTTATTGATGCATCACTTATATTTTGAGATGCTATTTCTTGATCAACTTGCCAGTTACTTCACACATAAACTACCTTTATGGTCAGTGAAACGGTGTACATTCCAATCGGCTGGAGCTGTAGAATATGCCGACTGCACCTCGGGCCCACATTTGGGTTCGTGAAACTGCTTGCCTCATCAGGCTCACATTACACCAAGTGAGCCGATGAGCAGCATAGACCAGCAGGGTTCGAGTCTCGGCTTGTTCCCGACCTTCCCCTTCCCTTTAACCCCACTTTAATCGGCCTTCGGGCTTTTGACCATGTGTCAAGTCGTGTCTGGTGGGAGGCAGCGACAAATAAAGAGAAGTAAGATCCCCCCACAACGAGTGCCCTGGATATGACACTAAACTATCTGATGGTGAAGCTCCATTCCTGCAGATTTGGGAATGTGGAGTATCCTTTCCCTGCCATTACTCATAGGTCCACTCTTAACCGGAGTGATAGTACCTGTTAGTATCTCATCTATGGGTCAAGTTGACCTGTTTAATCATTTGATATACTTGAAACTAATATATGGGTACGAAGAAAGGTTTTATGTTAAATTGAATAATTAGTATTACATAACACAACTTAAAACCATTTAACTGTGTACAAATAAAATTATTAGTATTATATAGCTACTTAAAACCATTCGACTGTGTGCAAATAAAACTATTATTGTTTGACTGCAATACTTAACAACATTTAACTTTGTGAAAACCAATGATTAATATTGAATAGGATTATTAGTGTTGGATAACAATGCTTGAAACCATTTAATTGTGTGCAGACAAATAAGCTTTGGATCGTTTAAAGATAAAGTTACTCACAAACTATTCGTTTATATATCCTATATATGTAATATACGAGTGTGTGTGTGTGTGTGTGTGTGTGTGTGTGTGAACAGGATTTGGTATTGCATAACATACAAGGATTGATATGCCGTAAAACACAAACCACCAGCCTGAAATGTTATACCGGGAACGAAGAATCTATTCTTGTCAAAATGGCTTTGGAGTAATCCCGTTTATTGCAGTAACCAAAGTGCCCTTCTGAGATTTGACTTTATCAAGGAGAATCGAAGTGAAAAGGGTCTTTCCTGTTCCTCCAAGAGCATCTGAATTGAACAAACGTGTGTATGGGTGTGTGCATGTTTATATATATTATACATATATATATATATATATATATATATATATATGATAGACTCTCCCATCGATCTCGTCGTATGAAGGAGGCTATGCAGTTTGGTAAAAGATATGGACTGTTGGATAACCTACACCGGTGATTTGTTTATTGTGTTGAAGGTTGGTGAAGAACCAACAACACTTCTGAATAAGCTGATAACAGAAGAATGGTGCACCAGAGTACCAAAGATTCTCCCGAACAATAGTCCTCAGGTTTTGAATTCAAAAGTTTTCCTTCTTCAAGACCGGTCGCCCTACCAAAGATAGAGAGTCTAATCTACACTGCTATTTTACTTACTTACCTACCTGCCAACATATATATATATATATATATTAAAAGGAATAGGTTTACAAGGGGATTCGATTTTAAGTTATTTTTTCTTCAACGCGTGTTTCTAGCGTTTTACGCTGTCTTCAGGAAATAAAATGGTTTGTTCTTGTGTTCTCTTTGATTGATATTGTGGTGATTTTGTGTATGTGTGTGTGTGTGTACGTGAGCTTATTTTGTTGGTTATATTTATAAAGAAAGAGTACTCAATATAGTTTGGCTTGGTTTGTATTTTATAGTACATCAACTCTTGAAGGTTATTTCATGCCTGATCCTATACATACATACATACATACATATATATATATATATATATATATATATATATATATATGTGTGTGTGTGTGTGTGTGTGTGTGTGTGTGTGTGTGATTTGTAAGCAAATAGTTTGAACGTAAAATTATTTTTAAACCAACCTGATCTGATTTGTTTACACATAGTTAAATGGGTTAAAGCATTACTTAGTTGTTTGCAAATTATCAATAATTTGTTTGTACACCGTTAAATGATTTCAGGTATACTAAATAATTAAACAGTTTCATTTGACCCATAGATAGGCCTTTAGAAAGTACTACCACTCCGTGTCCGAGTGGACCGGGAAGTAATGGCAATGAAGGTAGAACTCAAAATTCCCCAAAGCTCAAGAACTAGTCTCAACATCAGACGATTTACTATCAATCCACGACATTTGTTGCAGAACGGGGCTTTTTCTTCTGTGGTGATGCAGTCGACGTATTCACAAGCCCCAGCCGACTGGGCTGTTTAATATAGGCGATAGAGCGCATGTATATCTAAGTTTGAATGGCGTAGAGACAATCGACTGCGCTTGGTGACTGTCAGTTTTTCGTCTATATAAATACCAGACCAAGATACTCCCGCATAGTTGTAGGCACCTCTGGTGGTGTAATGGTTAGCAAGTTAGACTAGCAAACCTACACGAGTGAGTTCGAGTCTCACTGGGTACCCCATTCATTTGGCCTTGTGCTAAATCGAAGTAAAGACCTTCGTAAATTACTACTCCCGCATGGTTGGTATACCGTTGTATGCTGTCGTGTGAGCTATGATGAGAAGTGTAATTTAGTTCGTTGGGCCCTCTGGGAAACGCTGTCTAGTTTATACTTATTTTTGTTAATATCTACGGGGATATTTTCTTTTTTCCCGGCGTGTGATTATTTCCTTTGCTATATTTCATCAATTTTGTGATTTATTGATTTATTTATTCTATTATATTCTGTTAATTATTATTATTATTATTATTATTATTATTATTATTCCTAGCGAGTTTTTCACACCAGCATTAGTTGATGGTCTTTCACTGGAGTCCGAGTGCCTGCAAGTGTCCTCAGGTTTTAGGACTCTTCTCAGTTATCAGGCCGATCTCAACAATGTTTTAGTTTGGGTGGTCTCGATTCTTCCTCTGGTTTCAAATTCTTCCAATACTCTTCCCAAATCTCTGGAAACCGTTCCAAGCTCATCAACTACAATTAGTATTACCGTCACCCTCACATTCCATAACCTTTCACTTCTCTAGCAAGGTCCAAATACTTGTCTCTCTGTGGTCCACTGGAACGATGAAATATACTTGATAACAAGTTTTCTTTTTTTTTTTTTTCTTTTTTTAGGTCTGGTTTTCTGACTGGAATTACTTGATCCGTTTGCATCTCAAAATCCCCGAGAATTTTTTACGTCTTATTCCTTCACTGTGTCATTACCCAAGACCTTAGGTGAGGGAAGGTAGTGATTATATGAATTCTGTATATCTATGTTTTTTGGTACCTCTTTTGAGTAATGTTTTTTTGTCAAATTGATAATACTCTCCGAAGGAGAAGAGCAGTTCCGCAAAGTGCTGTTTTTTTTGTATTTCATATCAACTCGGATTATCAGGTATTGTATTAGTGTGTTTATCTGTCCCTTTCTTAATTATACCCAGGGCTTCCACTATTTCTGGTACGGTGATAGTTTTAAGGTTCCACATTAACTAAATGTCTGTTTCCAAGTATTTATATTTACTTATTTTATCATATACTTTGACTGATATGTTATTATCTGTAGGCACTGACATACCAATACTTTTATTGTCCTTAACCACGATACCTGGTCTATTTTTCTTTATTTTTCTATCATTTTGGATTGAAAAGTCCTCGAGAATAATAGCTTCTTTTGCTTCTATTATTGGTTCTTGTTGGTTTTTAAACCATCATCACGATCCAATATTCCATTATAATATTACTCCTTGTGAGTGTTTCCCACCAGCATTAGCTGATGGTCTTTCTCTGGATTAACCGCAAGTCTCCTCAAGTCTCCAGGACTCCTCTCAGCATTCTGACCGATCTCAGCAAAGCAGTCTGGGACCGTAGAATAGGCTAACTGCACCTGTGTAGAGGGGTAAGAACCGTCCCCGCCTCAACGAGGTCACGTTTTGGCCGTAGGTGGCGACCTACAATGCTTGAGGATAGGATCCTGATGACTGAGCAGTCCTTGATTCGGTAATCAAACTGGTCAAGTGACCTGCAACACTTCACCTTGGCCCTTATTGGGCTAAACAAGTGGTCAGAGAGTCTAAATCTGATCAATCGGCTGGTAATGTCATGCTCTAGTTACTATATGATTGTCTTGGCCGTATTCTTCAAATTACTCTTGTCACAAACACATATCTAACTTTATTTTAGCTTTAAGGGGCTAGATAGCGGTAGCTGAGAGTCAATTTCGCTAAATAATACTTGAAACCATTTAACTGTGCTCAAATAAATGAGCTCTAACTTGTTTAAAAATAAAGTTCCCGTCAAACTATTCGTTTATTAATTATATATATATATATATATATATATATATATATATATATATTTGTGTGTGTGTGTGTGTGTGTGTGTGTGTGTGTGTGTGTGTGTGAACAGGATTTGGCATTGAATAACCCAAAAGAGTTGATATGCCATCAACCAAATGACCCAATATATTTAAAGTCTTCAGGAACCGTTCCAAGCTTACCAACTGTAATTGGTATCCCCATCATCTTCACGCTCCAAAGTTGCCTCAGTTCTCAAGGTCCAAGTATTTATCAATCTTTTCGCTTTCTTTTATTTTTACTTAGTGGTCAACCTGACCGGCAAAATTCACGTGATAACAAGTTCTTTTTTTCTTGTTAATTATCACTATATCTAGTTTTCTGGCTGGGGGTTAGGTGATCCGTTTGTACCTCAAAATCACAGAGAATTTTCTGCGTCTCATTTTCTTGAGCAGATTCTGGTTTTTGCATATATTTGGTTGTATAATCAAATTTTAATCATTTGCACAATTACTTGTGAGTCACCTTTTTCATCCAGTTTTACCTTGTCTTGTGCTTGTTTGCTGTATTCGCTTATCATGTGATTCATTTTTCTGTCTCTGTCTCTATATAACCTACACTTATTCGGTTGCGTATCATCAAATTACGTTGTTATTTCGCTACTTGCGAATTTTTCACACCAGCGTTAGTTGATGGTCTTTCACTCGATTCTGAAGGACAATAAGTCTCCTCAAGTTTCCACAACTCTTTTGAGTATTTTTGCCGAATTTACCACTGCAGAGATTTGAATGGTCACGATTCTTCCTCTGATTTCCAATTCCTCCAATCATTTTTCCAGGTATTTGGAAACAGTTCCAAGCGCACCAACCAAAAAGGCTATAGGAGGTGCCCGTGGTGTAGTCGTTATCGTCGTAGGAAATGGACACGGTGACACGAGTTCAAATCCTGGACGAGACTGATTGCATTTCACGTAGCACTAATACCCTTGGGAAAGGTATGAATCCAATTATTCTCCCTCCACCTATGGGTAAATAGTAGGACAGACTAGGTTCTTCAGCCTTGGTTAGGCAACTAGTCTAGGAGAAGGAAAACTCTGAATTCAAACCTGTTAAACTCCGCTTAAAAATTGACCGTGTGTCATATCCTGCCCGAGCGGAGGGGTTGGGTAAATAGCACCAACCAAAAAGGCTATTACTTTCGGCTTTGATAATTAAAAAAGATCTTTTTAGTCGTAATTTAAACCTACGTTCAATTGATTAACTCAAATAAATTTCAATTATCCTTTTTCTATTTTGTGTTTTGATGGCTCATTTTATTTGAAAATTCATTATTATTATTTTGCTTTTCTTTTCCTTTTCTTTCACACTCTAAATTTACTTGGAAATAAGATTTTCTTTTACATTCAATTTTATAGTGACGTTTTTAATGATTGTTGGTAGATCTGATAGACGTAGTAACGATCATTAAAAATGCAATGTAATTTAATAACGTTTACATTTTACTAAACAATTTTGCTTGTCAGTAACACTAACATTATTTCCTGAACACTAAAAATTTACTTCTTACTAATTTTCAGTGCGTATGCGCAACATCGAAAATAAGGACTGAGATTTACTAAAATAAATTTTAAGGAAAAAAAGAGGAAAAAGAAAACGAAATCCAATAGTTAAGATCTGAAATTTCACTCTGAAGAGATCAAGAGGTTCTTACGTGATGAGTATTTCTTTACAACTTCTGTCTATATACATACATATATATACTCTGTCTGCCTGTCTGTCTGTCTGTCTCGTTGTCCCTCTCTCTCTGTCTCTCTGTCTCTTTCTCTTTCTCTCTCAATATATATATGTGTGTGTGTGTGTGTGTGTGTGTGTATGTGTGTGTGTGTGTGTGTGTGTGTGAACGAAAAATCTATAGGAACTTTGTTGATAGATTTTATTAATTTCTTCTTCATCCTGACTTTGAGAATATTAAATTTAAGAAACCTCTTAAGACTGATTAAACTAAAAGTCTTAGGAACGCATTTCAAGTGAGCGCCAACATATATAAAAATCAAACGTTATAACATTTCATTCGATAATGAAAAGCTTGGTTATTGTTTTTAAATATTTTCAAATGTGAGAATAATTTTTGCCTGAATTTTTCAAATCAGAGATAACTAGAAAGATCAGCCTTTAAAAAAAGTTAATGAGAATCTTTCTTATTGTTTATTGGGGATCAGAATATAGCTTTATTTCTGGGAGGAGGGTAATTTTGGGGTATTTAACACGAGGGAGGAAGTCATTAAGTCAATAACCTGATATATAATTATTATGTTCTGCAAGTTTTACTGTATAATGTTCGTTATGTGACTAAGATATATCTAGTTAGTTGAACACAAAGGCTTCATATTGTTTACAGTAGCTGCTTTTAGAGGTCACCCAGTGTCACCGTTACTTAACTTCGGGGTTTAGCGAGAGGCAATTCTTTCTGCTGATTTGGCCGTACATAATCATAATCCAGCAAAGACGGAACATCATAAAGAAATTTTTATAAGAGCAATAGTTTTAAAATACCCTTATTGAATAAAGCAATTTCCAGCCCGATTTGCAACTGATTGATAATGTTGTGAGGTCTCCAATCGAACTGAACGTCATTTTTTAATCACTGAAACCCTCCATACAACGGAGATAATTATTAGAATTAGAATTCTTTACTCCTTCTTAAATAGAAGTATCACCATCATCATGGACTACTGATACAACTGGAAACCAACAGGCTCACTGGTCGTCTAGTTCTTTTAAAGCATTTTGACATTTGATTCATAACACAGATTTGTTATTTTATTTAGAACTTAGAGAAATTTAAATAGACACAAGAGCAAGGATGATTGGGTAGGAAATGGGATCCACTGGAAATTATGCAATTATAAAATTTAACCAGATAGACTATATACGCAAAGCAGAATCTGTTCTGGAAAATAAGACTTGCAAAATTCTCTAGGATTTTGAGATACAAGCAGATCACCTAATCCTGGCTAGAAGACCAGATCTAGTGTTGATTAACAAGAAGAAAAAAACTGTCATCTCGTAGATTTTGCCGTCCCAGCGAGCCATAGATTGAAAATAAAGTTAAGTGAAAAACTAGATAAATACATTGATCTTGCTAGAATAAAATAAAAAAAAATATTATGGAACATGGAGATGACGGTGATACCAATTATAGTTGGAGTTCTTGGAACGGTCCCCCAAGGGCTTGGAAAATAGACTGGAGAAGTTAGAGATCAGAAGAAGAATCGAGGGCGTCCAGATCCCAGCACTGTTAAAAACAGTAAGGATTGAAACGTCTTGGAGTCGTGATGAGACTTGCTGTCTTCGATGAAAAGTTAAAACTGATGTGAAAAATTCGCTTTATAATTACGATTTCTTTTTGATTTACTGTGAAAAATTAGGAATAATAAAATAAAAAAACTACATCTTCTTTTCCAATGTTATGGCTATTTAGAGCCGAGATTGAAACACATTAAAGTTTTCCTGTCATTAGAGCTTAGAATACGCTGCAGAAAGGGTAAGACCACTGCAAAAGAGGGATGTCCTGTGTATGACAGTAAAATATATCTATGGTCAGGCCCTAGTTTTAGGGCTCTGGAGACTGTGAAACACTATTTTATTGCCATTACTCTCAGGTGGTAGTACCTATTAGGATCCTATATATGGGTCAAATATATCTATTTTAACATTATTAGTGTTAAATATGAATGCTTGAAACCATATAACTGTGTGCATAGAATTGATCATTAAGTAGAAATAATTACTTGACACCATATAATTGTGTTTGATTTATTACTATTAGATAGGAATACTTGAAAGCATACAACTTATTTGTATTACATAGGAACACCTGATATTATATAACAGTGCGAAAACAAATTATTAAATACATATAGAGTGCTATCAAAAATGCAATAGAACATTGAAAATATAGTTATGATTACAATCAAAGATAAAGAAAGGAATCAAATTCCCCGATATCAAATAAACCATAAGGAATTGATATGCCATTAAACAAATAAATCTAACAAAATCAAACCAAACTAAGCCAAACTGACTTTTCTAAAATAATTCAGTCACTGTTAGGTGTCTCGCTTTTGTCACCTCGTTCTAGATTTTGTGCGAGCAAGCGTAATGATCAGTAAGCTTATCAAGGGGGACACTATTGTTAATGTATTTGATAGCGACTGAATTCCTGAATACAAGGTGTAACGATAATAAACAAACTATTAAAGATTGTTCAGTATTTTTTATTGGTGATTGGACTACAAGTAAAGCCTTGTTGTTTTTTAAAACAAAGCTTGATAATGAAGAAAATTGTTCTCAAATGTCATTGCAAGTTTAGAAAAGTGTATATTTTTAGTGCAAGTTGGAGAATAAAGAGGCGTAAAATAGACCAGGATATACTATCATGCATTTAGCTTGCAGTAGACGCTGTAAAAGTGTCATTTTTCTCCAGCAGGGAGGAGGAGCAGGAGTAGGAGCAGGAGTCTCGTGGTGTAGTGGCTAATATGCTGGACTGCGACATCGTAGTAATCGAGTTCAAATTCCAGTCACTTTTAGACTAATACCCTAGTACCACTACTATTCTCCTACGAGGATGGCTTTGGCATTAGATAACCCACGAAGGTTGATATACCATTAAACCTAAAATAGTTTTCTTTTATATTTAGTTTGATAAAAATGCAATAAATAAAACTTCAGGAGAGACGGATTTGATTGTGGAAAAATTATAGGAAAATAAAAAAAGAAAAAAAAACATACACTTACGGTCAAGTCACGCTAAAAGAATCATTTCTCGCGAGATCAGCGAAGTTAAGCAGCGAAGGACCTGTTTAATACTAAGATGGGTGAACACTAAAGCAACAGTGGGTACTTCTGTAGCGTTTTCACAGAATACACATGCCGGAGGAGCCAACTGAATATGTGGCGTGAGTGTCGTTAGGGGCGGCGGGGGTCGCAGTACCACGATAGATATTTGTTGAGTTGTCATGAGCCCCAAAGGAATGGGTGTTAGATGGTTGGTGCCGGACTGTTATGTCGGTGAGGGCAAATCGTTACAAGGTTCTTCTATCCGTAGCTAACACCTTCCATCAGCTGCATGTGGTCGAATGCCGATGAATCTATGCCTTGTCTCCACCACTCCTTTCTCTGACAAGGTGATCGAATTTCGTCCAGTCCTTATTTTCATTAAAAGTAAACAGGTTCACGATTCCTTTCGGGGAAAAGGGTATCTTAATCGTCACGTTGAGGTAATTGACACGGATGCAAGAGGATTTTAGTTCCTTAGTATCTTTATGGCTTGCCCTTTGAAACTCTATCAAAATACAATGGACTATAGAACGAGATAGCGAAAGAGAGAAAGTGGCTAATTGTTGAGATCTTTCACGGAACTCTTCACTGGCACAAACAAGCCACTCTTCGACTTGAGAGATTAAACACTCTCTGCCGACTTAACGGTTAAACACACTTTGTTCGCGTGATTGTAAGTAGATCTCTTTATGGCGGTCGCCTAAATTCTGTCTACATCATGACGAAATCCTGTATATATTGCCAAAAAATTAATTAAAAATCATTAATCAGAATTATCCACTTTTCTATTGGTCGTATCTGCGAGAGCTTCAAAGAGTTTCCTTTGAAGTCACCACTCTAGAGTGTTAGTCATTTACTGTCTGTATGTAGGCCGATTCGGGATTATTTATTTCTTTATCTATTTCTTTGTTGAACAGACTATAAGATTCCTTCAATTGACTAGATCATTCTTTGTTTTATTTCTTTACCGATTTCTTTGTGGACCACCACTTAAGACTCCTTCGATCGACCTGATCTTTTTTATTTATATCTTCATTTATTTCTTTGTTAACCAACACTTAAGATTTCTTTCGTTAACCTGGTCTTTCTTTTATTTATTTATCGATTTCTTTGTTGAACATCACTTAAGATTCCTTCTTTGGACCGGATCATTCTTTTATTTATATCTTTTTCTATTTCTTTGTTGACCAGCATTTGAGATTCCTTCAATTGCCTGGATCATTCTTTTATTTATTTTTTCAATCCTTTTTTTTTTTTTTTTTGGTGTTGTTGTTGACAGTGACTGGATCAATCTTTTATTTATTTCTTTATATATTTCCCAGTTGAGCAGCTCTTAAGATTCCTTCAACCGACCTAATCATTCTTTTATTTATATCATTATCAATTTCTTTGTTGACAAGCACTTAAGATTCTTTCAGTTGAATGGATCATTCTTTTATTTATCTATTTCTTTGTTACTATTGTGGACCCCTTCATATGGACGAGCAAAGGCAGGACGACCAGCTAGAACCTATATATAACAGCTCTGTCCCGATAGAGGATATAGCCTTGAAGACCTCCCAGGAGCGATGGACGATAGAGACGGGTGGCGATCGATGGTCTGGCAGCGAGACATGATTATGATGATCATTTCTTTGATGACCAGCAAATGAGATTCCTTTTTTTGACATGGTCATTTTTTATTTATATCTTTATTTATTTGTTGACCGTCATTTAAGATTCTATCAGTTGACTGGATCATTCTTTTATTTATCTAGTTCTTTGTTGACCATCACTTAAGATTCCATCAGTTGACTGGATCATTCTTTTATTTATCTAGTTATTTGTTGACCATCACTTAAGATTCTATCAGTTGACTGGATCATTCTTTTATTTATCTAGTTATTTGTTGACCACCACTTAAGATTCCATCAGTTGACTGGATCATTCTTTTATTTATCTTGTTATTTGTTGACCATCACTTACGATTCCATCAGTTGACTGGATCATTCTTTTATTTATCTTGTTATTTGTTGACCATCACTTACGATTCTATCAGTTGACTGGATCATTCTTTTATTTATCTTGTTATTTGTTGACCATCATTTAAGATTCTATCAAATTACCGAATCATACATTTATTTATTTCTTTATCTATTTCTCATCGTGGGATGATTTTAAATAATCTTTAACCTCGCAGTCCCATACCCCATGACATAATGCAACATTCCTTCATTATCACCATCTAAAAATTCTGTGAAGTATAATTTTCAAAATATTTTCCTAATCCCCATCTCCTTTCTTTAATAATATGACTCCTATCTCAGTCTTAACTGGTATTTCTTACATAATCCAAGCATTTTTATACACAGATTAAACTTTTTATAGTACTTTTGATGAAATTGATAAAAATGGAATATGGGTTCAAGTCTCACTGAGAGACTATCTTTTATCATGATTTCTGCTTTGAGTTGTTCCTTACTGTTAAAGAAATAAAAAATGAATCTTGTGATTTTTTAGGGAAAATTACTTAATTTAGTCTAAGGTAATTTCGAATGACTATTTATGAAGATTTATCTCTGATGATACAAGTAAATATATATTTTATTTATTGTTTCTTGTATTTTCTCTATCAAGCTATTACAATAAATACATTTCAACAGATCATAATTCTCTTAGTTTCTCTCGGTTACCTCCATTAAAAAGTACAAAATCAGAAAAGAGTAAAAGAACAAAATAAGTTGATGTTTTTCTCATTAGCTAACCCTATTAGGAAAAATCGCTGCCTTTCTCAAGTTATAGAGCGCAGCTGCATACAATATCAAGAGAGAAGTTACAGAGGTACTTTGCTCAATGGAAAAGTGTTTTGAATAGTAAGGGTACAATTTTGAAAGAAATTGATGTTTCATTCTTTGTCTGTTCTCGTCTTGGTAAGTTCAGCTTCAATCTCGATATTTTTTTTATCAATTTCTTCCATATCAGATTACACCAATTCGTTTCAGAATTGGACCATCTAAGAACGATAAGTTCCTCAACATAGATACTTTACGTGATGTAATGATTAACTAGCTAGACTAGCAAATCATGACTAGTGAGTTTTAGTTCCAATAGGTATCGTATATATCTGCTCTTGCACCACAACTAAGCAAAAGCTTATAAAATAACCATAAATTTCTGTACAAAAATGATAACGAAAGCGTTTTATCAATCTCCAAAGCTGGCAAATTTAAGACTTAAAAATAGCTTTATTCACAGCAATATATATATATATATATATCAACCCCTTCGCACGAGCACGATGAGACTTAAGGTCAATTTATTCAGTTTTCCTTCTCCTAGACTGGTTACTATACGAACATTAAAAAGCCCCGTCTGCTCAACTATTTATCCATAGCTGGAGGGAGAACTATTGGATTCATACTTTTTCAAAAGTTATTAGCGCTATGTGAAATTTAAACACTATCGTTCAGGATTTGAACGTGGGTCATCGGGTCCATTTTCTACGACGGTAACCATTACACACACACACACACACACACACACACACACACACATATATATATGATTAAGAAGGGGAAATCTGAAGAGAAAAAATGAATCTCTTTTAATAGCAGCACAAAACAATGCCATAAGAATCAATTACGACAAAGTAAAAATTGCTGATACGCAGAAGAATAGCAAGTGTATGTTAAATAGTTTCAGTGATTAAACAGTTAATTACATGAGCGAATGCAGAAATCTAGCAGAAAAGAAATACAAGAGTTGGCATGATTGGTTAGTGGAGTTAATATACAGGACATCGTGCCATTGATTAAAATTTGACTATGTTTATAAATGACATATACACAAACCAGAATTTATCTCGAGTCGAGGGTGACCTGAAGGCAACCTTTTCAATAGCTTCTACATCGAGGTGTAGGGGAGGGCGCTACTTCATTCCCTGGATTGCTCCACTTTACCCTTGGTCCTTACTTTATAATGCAGGGTGCTAAGCAAGGAGATTGAACCCCGGTCTCCTGGACCACTTGCGAACACTCTTCTCATTATATATATATATATCCATTCTCCTTCACTCCAGCGTGATGCGCATCAAATCCCGAAGATGAACGTAGGTAGGTTGGTGGGTATGTAGGTAGTTACCTTAGTCCTTAGTCGAGGTTGACCCGAAAGCCTCCTTTTTCAATAGCTACAACCCCGAAGTGTAGGAGAGGGTGCTACTTCATTCCCTGGACTGATCCACTTTACCCTCACGTTATAATGCCGAGTGTTAACCAAGGCGGCATCAAGTACCATTTTTTGGAGTCTTTGGTAGGACTCGACCTGGGATTGAAACCGGTCTCCTGGACTATTGGCGAACACTCTACTCATTAGGCCAACAGCCCGATTAGAAAATAAGAGCCATAAAATTCCAATCACTCAATTCCAACCAAAAGTTTAAAAATGAATTAACAAAAAGACAAACTATTTTACTGTTCCTGTGAAAATAAAACAAAGCTTATTGACAAATTCTTGAATCTTGCCAAAGAGCTGAAAAAGCTGTGGAGCATGAAGGTAATAGTAATGCCAATTGTAGCTGGTGCACTTGGAATGGTGCCAAGAGTCTGGAAAAAAAAGTGGGAGAACTTGATATCAGAGGAAGAATCGAGAGCCGGCAGACCACAGCAGGGTTAAGATCAACGAGGATACTTAAAAGAGTATTGGAAATCTGAGGAGACTTGTTGTCACTTCAGACTTCAGTGAAAGACCACTAGCTAACGCTGGTAGGAAAAATTCGCTTTGAGCAAAAATATCAACACATATTAATGGCGATAAAGACAAGGAGGTAAATGTCGCTACGACTACAAAAAAGTATAGGATATGATCCCACAAACATGGATGATAAAATGTTTGAAAACGTTAAAATCTCAGAGCATGTCGTAAGTTTTATTACGAGAGCTATGGAAAACTGAAGAATAGAATTAGCTGCTGGAGAACAAACCCAAGAGGAAGTAAAAACCCAAAGAAGCTTCTTCCGGGAAGACTCATTATCGCCACTGCTATTTGTTATTGCATTGATGCCACTGAATTACATATGAAGAAAATGCAAAGATGATTAAAGGTTTGCAAAGTTTTAAAATAAACTACCTCATGTACATGGATGATATGAATATTTTTGCCAAGAACCAAAAAGAATAAAAATAAGAATATACAGCCAAGATATAGGAATGAAATTTGGAATTGAAAAAACGCCCCATGCTTATAAGGAACATAGATTTTTTTTTTAAGACAAAGAGAAACAACTGAACAAGTAGAACCACTCAACCAGGAAAATATCTGAACACTTAAACAAAACTGATAAGAAAAAAAGGAAGACGAGAACTCGTTGGGATTGAGAATTGCAGGCTATGTGGGGATAGCAATTAAACAGTTTATCATATTATAAGTGAATACAGCAAACTAGCATAAAAGAAAAATAGTCAACCACTAAACCACCAAGTGAGATAGTGATTACCATAAACTGTTGTAATATATATATATATATATATATTAATCAATTTCATTGCTATTACTTTAATGTATTTGTAATATATATATATATATATATATATATATATATATATACACAGACAGACAGCACAAGAAAGAGTAGGGATATATATATATATATATATATATATATATATATATATATATATATATATATATATAGTAAATGAACTAATCCTTATAAAAGCCTTTTTAAACAAGTGCTTAAATACTGGCCCGTAAAGCAGGATAAAACCTAAAATAAATTTTCTCACTCCTCATATCAGTCTTATTTCTTAAAGCTTCATGCAAATTCTATTCAAATAACGATTCATATATATATATATATATATATATATATATATTGAGAGAGAGAGAGAGAGAGAGAGAGGTTAAATTATGAAGAATTTTTGTATTAAAAACAAAAATAATTCTAAATTATTCTGAGGAATTTTTTTGTAAACTGAGCGAAATGTCGAATAAATCATGATAAAGAAAATTTACTTAAAAGCTTTTCTGTCGTTGGCCAGGATAAGAATATGCCAGGATATGGGTTTGGGTGGTGTAGATGTTGGTCGGGTAACATTGTTTCTTTATTTCTTTGTCACTACTGTAGGTGATTTTTTAATACGAGGACACTCCCATGTTTTTTTGTTGTTGTTTTTTTTTTTGTGTGCCCGTTACAGTTGAGGGGGTTCACAACGACAAGCCTAGTAGTAGAAGGTCGATAGATAGAAGGCTTGATCCTTCTCGTCTTTAAAGTTATTATACACATGCGCACAAAGACGTCCTGCCATAAGAAAATAGCCAATATGCAAGGTACATAATGTAACTCGAAGGCAATATATAAAAAAGAAAAGTCACACACAAAAAACGAAAACAAAAATACACACATACAAAAAAAAAAAAAAAAAGAAAAAAAGAAAAAGAAAAGAGTTCTGCGAATAGTAAGGATATACAAAAAAGGTATTTTATTGTAAAAGTAAGGTATGTTTTACTTCTTTTTTCTTTTTTTCCTCGATTTTTATGTTGGAATTCATCATTAAAGCCAGCGTTATATTTAACGAGCTAGTAAAGAAGATCATTACTGTCTAGTGAGTTTGATCCACACTGGGTGCTCCACAACTTCGTACTAAAGTTATGTTATATCTTTTTGCAAGAGGGCAATGGCTAACTAGTTAGTCTAGCGGAGTATTAGTATCGTGGAGTGCGTTTTATCCTTACGTGTCTAGTCGTCTGGGCAATACTAAGATAAATTGAATAACTATACGGACTAAATTGATTAGAATGTTATAATATAGAGCACCTCGGTAGATCAAATTTTTATCGGAGAATTCCGCGATTAAATCGATATGTAATCCTCATGTTTAATTTCAACTTGAAAGGAATCTAACATAGTCAAATTATATCAATAAAAATGTGAGCGAAATTAATTTCAATTTTTCAAAGATTTCATAGTTAAGGATTTATAAATAAAATGAAAATAAGAACTTGTTTACTTTTATTTCTTTATGAATATAAAAAAAAAAAGTTTGTCAGATGTAGGTACTTGTTGGACTTGACCAATTTGGTCATAAAACTGGATTTACGAAGACAAGTTCTTGAAAAATGTTGTTTGAGCCTCGATAAAGACCAGCATTTTTTATGATAGAGTGAAAGCGAACAGTCTCTTTCCATTTGAAAGAATGGGGCAAAATAATCTTTCTTTCATCTGGATTTGTTTCGGCTAAAATCTATCTATCTTAATAGATAGATGGATATTAACAAAATGAGAAAGATAGAGATTGATATGAACAGAATAAATCAAGTTAATTTTCTTCTAAACTAGGTTTTTATTATTTCTTGTTGAACATTTTGAAATCAAAACGGATATTATTAGATATTATATACACCTAGAAAACTGTAAACAAAAAAAAAAAATGTGTATATATATATATATATATATATATATATATATATATATAATTTTCATTTTTGGATTGTTACATATTCTTATTTTGATTATATTGTTTAAATGTGGTAGAGTTTGTTAAATGATTTCCAATAACATCCGTTTTTGATAATCCTTTTGAAAATCATGGCATGTCAGTCATTGTAGGTTATTTAATGCCAAATATTCTTCATACATATATATATATATATTAATTATATGATTTGTAAACATATTTTGTTGATAACATTTTTAACCGAGCCTGAGCTCTTTTTTGTTCACAGTTAAATTGTTTAAAGTATTTCTATCTAATACGAGTAATTCTATTAACTATTAATCATTTGTTTGCACAAAGTTAAATGTTTTTAAGCATTGGTACGCAATAATAACTATTTAACATCAGTCATTTATTTGCATACATTTAAATGGATATACATGTATAATTTGTAAGTGAATAGTTTGTAGATAGTTTCATTTTTAAATGAGTTAGAACTAATTTGTTTACACATTAGTATTGCTATTTTTTCTATATAGTTAAATGGTTTCAATTATTGCTATCTAACACTAATAATTATTTTCATTATTAATTATTTGTTTGCACACAGTGAAGTGATTACGAGTATTGCTATTAAACACTAATTATTCTATTCAATACTATTCATTCATTTACATACAGTTTAATGGTTCAAAGTATTGCAAGTATCACTAACAATTCAATGCAACATAAGTCGTTTATTTACACACTGTTAACTGGTCAAACAGTTCTATTTCTTACAATTCAATTTAACGCGAGTCAATTGTTTACTTACAGTTAAATATCAAACAGTTCTTTTTGACCCATAGATTGGACCCTATCAGGTGTTATCACTCTGGGTCAAAGCTGACCTGGAAGCATTGGCAGTGAAGGAGTACTCTACATTCCCTAAATCTGCAAAGCTGGGGCCTCGCAATCAGATTGTTTAATGTCATAATTAGGACACTCGTTGGTGATGGTATGGGGTCTTACCCCTCTGCAGAGATGCTGTTGGTGTATTCTACAGCCCCAGCCGTTTCACTTCGTGTTAATGTCTTTGAGGAAGACATGAATGAATCCATTTTGTTTCGAGCCAAATAAACTTCAAATAACAATTTCTTAAACAGGCACTTATTATTGGCAATACATACATATGTATATCTTGGAGGTGACTGAATTGTATGGGTAATTGTCATTGGAAGTGGACACGGTGATCTGAGTTCAAATCCTCAATGATGCTGTTTGTCATAAAAAAAAGAAAGTGCGTGGTCTAATAAGAAAAGTGTTTGTGTAGCCCTCTACACCATAAAAAGAAGGCACGACCACCAATTAAAACGACCAATGCAAAAAAGTTCGAGTCTTAATTAAAAATTGTTAATGAGGAATCTTACCCTACAAAAAATGACAGTTCAATGAGAAAAATGTTAGTAGGACCTTACAAAAAAAAAAAAGGAAGTGCGAGATTCAATTAGAAAAATGTTAGTGGGGCTCTCTATGCTACAAAAAAGAAAGTGTGAAATTCAGTTCGATAAATTGTTAGTAGGACTCTCTACTTTACGAAAAGAAAGTGTGAGATTGAATAAGAAAAATGTTAGTGGGACCCTCTTTAAAAAAAAAGTGCGAGATTATAGTACCACAACTGTTCTTCTACAAGGAAGGTTTTGGCATGAAATAACCCGTGAAGATTGATATGCTATTAAACAAAGAAACCAAATGTAAACATCTGAATTGGTGATCATCTGTTTGATTAAGATCTAAAGGATAAGGAGGGTGTAAATTTTTTTATTTTCAAAAAATTGATTTTGTTCTATGAGGTCGTGCACTATCAAGAAGTTCTAAACTATCTGCAACTGATTAACTTACGCCCATTTTTCTTCAGAGCAGTGATTTCTTTAAGTAATGAAAATAGATATGAGCTGTTATCATACCCCCCCCCAAAAAAAGGTCTCGTTTTAGTCGATTAGGCAGGGGCGGTATCAGTGCGATAAGTGTTCCTTGGAAAAAAAATTGATAAAATAAACAGAACAAGGCACATCATATCAATATAAAAATACAATGAATGCTATAAGTCGACGCCCATTGACTGTTAAGTAACTGGAATATAGATTTGTAATATAAATATATATTCTTAATTTCTACCATAATTTAATACCTATTTTTTTTTTTGTAGAGAGGAGTACTGTGGGCCATTGTCAAATAATCGGTGGCTAGGTCAGTTGCATGAAGAAGTCTGATTGAATGACTGATTGTTTTAATGGCATGTCAACCTTTATAGAGTTATTTTATACCTAGAACTTTGAGAACTGTGTTCGTTGTACATTTATATTTATATTTTTTATGTAGTTGTTTCTTAAGAGTTTTTTGGCTCATAGTTATATGATATCAAGTATTCGTATCTAATACAAATAATTTGTACATAGTTGTATGATTTCAAGTATTCCTATCTAATACTTATAATTATAGTGTTTCAAGTAATTATTTCTATTTAATAATGTTCATTTGTTTGCATACAATTGTATGGTTTCAAATAGCTGATAATAATCCTTAGTAAACGATAATAGAGATTACTTTGAAAAAATAAATTTACAGAGATTATACTAGAAAATATAGAATTTTTTCATGGGTTGAAATGTGAGTTATAGTACTCAATTTACCTTATTTATTGGGCAACCCTCATGCATAGTTTCAAGTTTTTCAAGCAATTGTATGGTTTCAATAATAATAAAATGTGAACAGTTATTGCATTAAGTAACTATTCTTAATTCAATTTATTTGTATACAATTATGATTAAAAGTATTCCTATCGAATACAAATAATTTTAAACAAATATATGACACATAAATGTAACCCTAACATACTCTTCCACTATTCTTGCTGCAATATAAGGTCAAGTATTGTCCTGGGGAAACCTACTGACAACGCCCTGTCGGCTGGGGCTGTAAGAATACGCCGACTACACCTCTGCAGAGAGGTAAGATTCCTCCCCTCCTCGCAAATGGGGCTACCTGTTGGCCGTGGGTGGCGACCCGTCATGCTTGGGGACAGAATCCTGGTGGTTGAGCTGTCCTTGATCCGGCAACCGAGTGATCATGTGATCTGAAACACACCACTTTGGCCCAACTTTGCTAGTCACGTCTAGCCCTAGCATCAATATGTTCAGTCAATGTACCTGTGACAAACAAACACCCAACCCTTTTTATCGTATAAGTGCTAGAAGGCGGTGGCTTAGAGTCAATCGAGTTGAGAGGATGGGAGTTCGACCTCTGTTGAATCATAGGGCACTAAGTAGACAGTACTGGCGGCTTGGGATTGGCAGGAGTTCGAGACTCTCCTCTTGACTCAAGTATACCGGTAGTGTATCCCCGTCTCAACCAAGGTGAAAGGGTCCCCCCCCTTGGTTAGTTCCTAACAGAAGTTGGACTCCATGAATAGTGGTGGAGCACAGGACCGATGAAAATCTAATCAATAGCAATGGCTCATAAAAAAAAACAATCTATACCAAATAAATTACCCAAAAGATCCCTTCCCGTCACATTCACAGAAAAATACAGTGACAGTGATATAGAAGTGTCTACTTCTTTCCTGATTTTTATAGTCCTCGAATCAATAGAGGAAAAACCCATCACCAAGCTCTCTCCTTTTGCAATAGAAAGATTTCTCTCGGCTAATGTAGCACGCAGATTAGTAAAAAAAACAGCCCGTAAAACACCCTCACAGTGGAAGTTACAAAACAATTATGCGGATCTACAACTAAAAACGACCACCCTCCCCAACATGAAAATTAAAGCCTACCCACATAGATATCTCAACACATCTCGAGGTGTGGTGAGAAGTTCAGAACTATCTCCCTGCTCTATTGGAAAAATCAAACACAACCCCCACAAGAAACAAGTGTCAGAAGTAAAAAGGATTACAATAAGGAAAAACGACCAACTTATTAACACCAACTCTTATATCCTTACCTTCAATAACCCTAAAACCCCTCTTAAACTTAAAATAGAGTCCATGATAGCGAAGGTTGACACTTATATCTCAATCCACTCCGTTTCTACAAATGCCAAAAGTTTGGGTATCACGAAAATCGATGGACAAAAAAGAGAATATGTAAAAAATGCGGAGAGGATGGTTCTGACCACCCAGAATCCACTTGCAAACATTTTAAATGGAGATCTCTCAGTTGATTCTCAGCTTTGTGCAACATGGAAAAGAGAAAAAGAAATGATGAAAATTAAATACACTCAAAACATCCCTTTTCCAGAGGCAAGAAAAATTGTAGAGACCGCCCTCCCAGACCGTTCCTACTCAAGAGTAACACATCCCATACAAAACCCTTCCACCCCAGAATGCAATCAATGCAATCTCCTAATAGAAAAACTCCTTCATTTGAAACCAGAAGAATTCTTAACCCTCCAGAAGGAACTACAGGCTTCCATACTCCAAACCAAACAACCTCCCTTTTCAGTACTAGATTCAATGGAAAACTTCCAAGTACATACCAACGAAGCCTAAGAACTCAAAAAATCAAACCAAACAATAACAAACTCCAGGCACCCCTATCATCACTACAAAACCCAACAATACCCCACAAAAAATTTGATAACAATACTAAAGACAACCAAACAGAAAATGGAACAATAAATTCTATCAAAAAAATTTAACACAAATTACAAAAAGGAGATATATGTGGTGCCTTCAATAAGTTTCCAGATTTTTCTGTACAGGCATTTAAAATTGTCGTAGACTCTTGAAAATTCACTATGTTATTGCTATACTTCTTATGAGATGACTGACTAATTTTTATGATTTCAGGTTCTAATGAACAGCTACAGCAGCCATTGGAATATACCCAACTAAAGCCAGATTGTCACAGCTGGTGAATTTCAAAAATGCAATCTGGACGTGAGGACACTTTAGAAGAACGATATGCAATAAAATTCTGTTTTAAACTTGGAAAAATGCCACAGAAACATATGGAATGCTTCAGACTGCTTTTTGACTAGCTTGCATGAATCAGTTTTTGAGTGGCATAAGAGATTTAAAGAAGGCAGGGAGTCTGTGAGGGATGATGAGACGTGTGGGAGGAGTAAGGAAGTCAATACACCAGAGTTGATTGGCTAAACGGTTAGGGTTAGGGTTACTATGTTGAGGTTTTAAGGGAGTTCAGGAAGAGATTCCGTCTGAAGAGACCAGTACTCTTCAAATCGGGTCAGTGGCATTTCCACCAGGACAATGCATCAGTCCACATCTCCATCCTTGTCACAGACTATTTGACCAAGATGGGCATCAAGACAGTTCCTCAGCTTTCCTATAGTCCAGACCTTGCTCCCTGTGACTTTTGGTTATTCCCAAAGCCTTGGGGCTGTCGTTATGAGAGAATTGAGGAGATGAAAGCGGCTGTGACAAAGGTCATTGACACGCTCACACAAGAGTACTCCCATGGAGCCTTGCAGAAGTTGTTGGAACGGTACAACAAGTGCATTGCAGCCGGGGGGGGGGGATTACTTCGAAGGGGACTAGAGTTTCATGTATGTACTATCAATAAAAGTGCCCATACGAAAAAAGTCCGGAAACATATTTAATGATCCTCGTAGATTAATTTCAACAAAAAAGACAATCAAAAACCAATGCCATACCTCCCAATAGAAACTAAAAACAAATTCAAAAATAAAGAGAAAATTGAAAGTGAAATGGACTCAACATTCACAATCAAAAAGCCAGGGTAACTTAAACAGAAAGCACAGGCTCCCATTGACCAGGCTGGAAAAGTACATATGAACACCAAAGTGAACAGTGAAAGACTAGGAGGTGCGTTCAAACTGCCACCAGCCAAATTCAATGCAGTCCTCTTAGCATCAAGAACAAAGTCACCTATGGGAATGAATAAACAGTGCTATGCACAGGGATCATCAAAATCCCTACAAAGATCCTATAGCGTATAAAACATGGATAGTAACGCAGACCTCGTTGTTGCCAGCCGCGATCTGGAAGGTATAACAAATAACAACAATACTTGAAACCATTTAGCTGTGAGCAAACAGATGAGCTCAATCTCTTCTTCAGTTAAAAAGTAAAAATGAAACTACCAACTAACAAATCTATTGCATGTTTTGTAGGTTTATTCAAATGTGTAGAAAAAAGTGACTGATGTTAAATTGTTGGTGGTGCATAGAAGTGTTCGAGACTGACTGTGCACAAGCAAACGATTAAAAGTAAATAGAATGATTCGAGTTGGATGGAGATGCGTGAAATCATTTAACTGTGGAAAAAATGAACTCCGGATTGTTAGAGAATGTTGTTAGCAAAATGTTTACAATGTTATATGTATAACCATTTAACTATGTGTAACAAATTGATGATGTTGGGTTGTATTGTGTGTGTTAACTGGCAGTACTTGCAACCGTTTAATTGTGTGCCGGCAGGTGAGCTCTGACTCATTTTGAATGTTATCTAAGTTTTCGTTTGGAATTCTTATGTTTAATATGTGTATAAGCGAGGTTTGGCATGGATTGGCTAGCAAAGGTTGATATGCCATAAAACCCAACAAACTGGAGAAACCAACCAGACCAAACTAGAGAACATTTTGAGTTTTCAAAAAAACCTAACTTTTTCAACAAAATCTGACCAAATTAAGCTTTTCACCAATATCTGGCCCAAAATAATCAAATACAATCATAAAAACCCATACTCTAAACCCTAAAACCCACATAGAAGACAAAACAAATTTTACCTTTCTTGGCATTAAATAAGCCACAGAGTTTGATATGCCGTTAAATAAAACTCAAACTCAAAGCCTAACTAGTACTGATCTTAGAAAAAGCAAGTTCATCATGCACAATTTTGTGTGTTGTAACCATAAAAATTCCTAGTTGTTCTGAAATGTCCTCTATTTTAACTCTTTTGTCAGCCAAAATGAGCGCATAAACTGAATCCACAATTTCAGCTGTGCTCACTATTGTAGGCCTATCTGACTTGACTTCATCTTCAATACTAATTAGACTTTCTTTAAGCAATTTGATCCATTCGTAAACACTTTTTGAATAAAACATGCTTATTTGTACGCATCACACATTCTTCTGTAAATTTTACATGGTTTGCACTTCTCAGCCACCAGAAATTTTATGACAAACCTCTGTTCAAACCAGGAGCAGTCTGTTTGATTTGCTGCCATTTTGAATTGCCTCAAAACAAATTCTTTTGCGAGATTAAAATAAATTTTATGGTAAACCAATTCCAAAGAATGCAAAGTTTGCATTTATAGAAAAAAAATCTTTAAAAAATTATTTTTCTCTCTTAAAAAAAACACGTAATTGTATACGAATCCAGATAATTGTGCACGAATCATTAGCAATAGAAAGGGATACTTGAAACCTTATAACTGTGTTCAAATTACTTGTATTAAGGATTGTTACTTGAAGCAATTATTACCATTAATTATTTGAAACAATGTAATTTTTGTTGTAGTTTCTTTGTTTAATGGCATATCACTGGAGTTCGAACTCACTTAGCATGATGCCATAATGCAGCACATTAATCACAACACCATAGGAATTTCCCCTAATTATGAAATTGCTTGCAAAAAAGACTGACTTCGGCATCAAATAACCCAACAAGAGTTGATGAGCTGTAAAGCAAATAAAACAAATTAACTTTAAAAAATTGTTTGAGATATACTTGTTTATGAGCGATGCTGTATATATATATATATATAGAGAGAGAGAGAGAAAGAGAGAGAGGGAGAGTGATTAAAGTTAGAATACTGTTGACTCTGTGTCTAGGCTGTCTTGACTTTGCACTGGGGGAGTCCAGTGGCGTAATGGATAACATGTTAGACTACAGCCTCGAAGTAAGAGAAGTCAAACTCCAGTCACGCTCTTACGTTCACTTTCGGACTAGTACCCTTGGGTAATGAACCCCCTTATCACTGCAGCTATGGGTTAAATAGTACTATTACTATTCTTCTAAAAACTTTGGAATTAGATAACCGAAAAAGGTTGATATGCCATAAAATAAAGAAACAAAAAAACCCACATATGCTCTATCACAGATATTGGGCACACTTCACACACACGCACACACACCCATATATATATATATATATATATATATATATATAGGTGCCCATGGTGTAATGGTTATCGTCGTAGGAAATGGACACGGCGACACGAGTTCAAACCCTGAACAAGACTGATTGCATTTAACATAGCACTAATACCCTTGGGAAAGGTATGAATCCAATTATTTTCCCTCCAACTATGGGTAATTAGTAGGACAGACTAGGTTCTTCAGCCTTGGCGAGGCAACTAGTCTAGGAGAAGGAAAACTCTGAATTCAGACTTGTTAAACTCCGCTTAAAAATTGACCTTATGTCATATCCTGCCCGAGTGGAGGGGTTGGTAAATATATAAGAATGGAATTTCATCAGAGTGAAATGTTTTCTTATTTCTGTATTTTGAGAATGCAATGTACCAGGACTTATTGTCCTGTTGAAAAAATGGTTCTTCCATTGTAGAATAGTGTTGCTTGTCTTCAATAATATTGAAGATGTTGGTAAATGACAAAGTGCCTTCCACAGGAATTATAACACTCAGTATTTAACAAGAGATCATTGCCTAAACCATCACACTGCTCCCACTGGATTGCTATTTTCCAACAATGTTATAATCACTTCTCCAGCATAAAGACAATCTGTACCGAGGTTCAGTTTAAACAAAACAAAACAAAAAGCAATATACATCAGACCATATCGTTCGTCTGGAGTTACAAATCTCTCTACGTAACAAGAACCGATGTTTTGAAAGATATCGTTTTCTTCGCCTTAAAGCCAACTGTAATTAGGAAATACTCTGGCCTAGTCTTCTGGCCATAAAAATTTAGCCTTCTTGAAAGTCATTCAAAAATTTCTGCTTGCTTATAACTGCAACATAACAACACAAAAATCAAAATGAACGGCTTATATAACTCTAACCCAGAGATACACACTTCTTACGAGACAGTAGTTGTCATTCTTATCATGCGTTATTAGTTACAACAGTTTGGTTCTTCAAGGAGCAATAAGAAATTATACCAAGCTTTAGAATAAGTGTAAAAGTTTCCAGCAAATTTTTAAACCAGTTTTCGTAGAAAACTTTTGCTCACACATTACAGGTTTGGTTTGATTTCTTTTTTTTTTTTAAAGGGTTCGTGGTTCTTCAATGCCAAAACCATCTTTGTAGAACTGCAGTGATGCTATTTAACTTATAGCTAGGTGGAATAAGAAACTTCATAGCTTTCCCAAGAGTATTAGTCTGAATATGAGGGTAGTAGCATGACTGGAGTTCGAACTTGCTTTCTACAGTGTCGCAATCCAGTATTTTAGCCTCTATGTCACGGGATTCCCACGACACATAATAAAATTAAAAAAACCTTCACAACCCAAAAGATACAAAATTACGAAAAATTCCGGATTAAAAAGTACTTTTGCTCCAATAGGCTAAACCAGCTGTCTACTAAAAAGGTAGCCCTAACAGAAAACTTACGATCAAGGGACCTTACTGCTATCGTCTCACATTACTGGGTTTATGGATGAGTGCGTTAGTGTGTATGTGACCTTCCATCTGATTGAGCAGATCTGACGACTTTTCATTGTTGTAACTCTACGGAAAAGGCCTAACGTCATAAAACCGAAACACCTCCCAGACCTCCTGAGGCTGCCATGGGTTTGGTTTCTTTGTTTAATGGCATATCAACCTTCGTAGGTTCCTTAATGCGAAAGCGATCCTTCTAGAAGAATAGTAGTGATACTATTTAACCCATAACTGGGAGGATAAGGGAGTTCATACCTTTCCCAAGGGTATTTGTCCGAAAGTAAATGTTATGGCGCGACTGGTGTTCGAACACGCTAACTACTATTCTGCTCTCCAGGACTTTAACCATTACACTACGAGGACTTGTCTATTCTTTGGGGGATTCGTTGACTTTTTTTTTCCTTTTTAAGCCATAACACACACTCACACATACACATACAGAAACATACATAGTATAGCAAATCCAAGACAAAGGAGAAATAATAATGTCGCAATTTTTCAACGGATCTTTTCCATATTTGACAAAGCGGTTCAAATAAACCCCATAATAATGCATGAAAGGAACATCCGGTTCCGGACTCCCATAAGGCCATTTACTCTCTAAAAGAATAACAAATGCAAAACGAAGAGGGAACAATATTTGTGTTGGTCTTGAAAAATGTTACAATTTTTCAACGGATCTTTTCCATATTTGACAAAGTGGTTCAAATGCACCCCATAATAATGCATGGAAAGAAAAATCTGAGTCCAGACTCCCATGAGTCCATTCGTGGGTAATATTTGTCGAATACTAATATGTGTTAAAACCAGATAGATTATTGCCACAAGAAGACTTCTCACAGAAAAGTTGTAAAGCATCCACATACATGAAAGACTAAAAGGAATTAAATCCTACATAGAATTGCTTTAACCCCCTCCAGCGGTCAATATAAGAAACAGGTCAACTATATACACGATTATCATTTTCCATAAATCGGTGTGTTTTTTTTTTTTTTTGTTCAATGGTATATCAACTTTTGTGGGTTATTTAATGCCAAAATCATCCTTGTAGAAGAACAACCATGATACTTTTTAGCCCATATCTGAGAAAATAAAGGAGTTCATACTTCCCGTAAGAAAAGAAATGCTTTAACACCCTCAAGCGGTCAAAATAAGAATCAAGTTAACTACACACATGATAATCATTTTCCATTAGATATGACCACATAATTTTGTTGGTTCTTTGGTTGATGGGTTGTATGGTATATCAATCTTTGTAGGTTATTTAATGCCAAATCCATTTTTATACATATAAACAGTTCTATTTCAAACAATACAGTTTAGCATAAGCACCGAGTTTAGTTCTATTTGACCCATAGATATCATTCCAGGCCTAGAGTGGACTTGGGAGCATTAGCAATAAAGGGGTACTCCACATTCCTTAAAGCTCCAGCCTTACTGAAACCTCGCCATCAGATTGTTTCGTATCATACCCAAGACACTCGTTCGGGAGGTTTTACCCCTCTGCAGGGAAGAATTCAGTGTATTCTACCGCCCCAGCTGACTGGGCAATACACAGAGTTAAATGTAAAAGTTTTATTTGAAAACAATTCAGTTTTGCATAAGTATTCAGTTTAAATATCAAAAGATTCCTATCTCAAGCAATTCTGTTTAGCTCAAGCACACAGTTTAGTTCTATTTGCTACCACTCCGGGTCAAAGTGGACCTGGGAGCGATGGCAATAAAGGGGTTCTCCATATTTCCCAAAGCCCCAGCATTTCTAGAACCTCACCATCAAATTTTTTAGTGTCATATATCGGACACTGCAGTGAAGCAGTCAGTGTATTCTACAGCCCCAGTCAACTTGGCAAACATAACATGATTTTTTTTGTTTAAGGGTATATCAACTTTTGTGGGTTATTTAATGCCAAAACCATTCTTGTAGAACATTAATGATACTATCTACGTCATAGCAGGTGCGTGTAGGGGGTAATGAGGCTCCTAACTAGTGTTTGAACTTGCTTACTTCTAAGCCGCAGTTCGGTCCATTACCCACTTCACTAGGCGGACTTACCCTCATAATTTGGTAACAAATGTTGAAAAAGCAATATTTTTTTATATTTTCAGTATATACTATGAAGATTATTTAACTTTTTACTATTTCATTTTTTATATGTAATTTCTTAAAGAATTCAGTATTATAGATGTATCTGTCTCACAATTTTAAAAATAAGTACAAAAATGAGGATAAACCTGTTCAAAATGATTTAAGTTGAACAAATAAGAACGTTTCTCAATAACGTTAGTATATATATATATATATATAATCATAGAAAATTCAATCAACTTCGGCAACCAAACTGTTACAAACACTTCTAAGAACTTGGTAAATAATAAGAACGATAATAAGATTATACCTTAAGCTGGCGTATATTTCATCCCTTGTATGTGTTGTAACAAAATTTACGTAGGAGAAACTTCTAAGACGATTAAAAAACTTATATTAGAGTACATTCGAGATTTTAGATTCGGTGATTTTCATCGTGCTTTAACCAAACATAATTAAGAAACCAAACAGTTTTATTCCAAAATTATGACCACCCTCAAAAATGAAGAAAAATATATTGTTTACAATTTTTGAATTATGAAAATCAGGTATGTGAAAGATAAAGTTAAAAGACATTTAAATTTAAAATAAGAAGAAATTTCAATTCATTTGTTATATGTATATTACCATTTATGCTAAATTTGAAAATTTATTTTTGACATAAATATAAAACCACCAATAAAAACTAAAGAAAAAAGGACTTAATTTTATTGAAAATTATTATATAGTCTACGTAAAATAAAAGCTATTAAAACTATAATACTTAAAATACTAAAAACATTAATGGCTAAAGGAACTACATTATCTGAATTCGACAAAGGCGAGATTACAGCTCTGAAAAGAGTCTGGAAATCTCAGAGAAAAATCTTAAAGGACATAGGACGTTATCTGCAATTATTTGAAAAATTCAAATAAGTATGGAATAAGAAAACTGATCACCACAATTCAAGAGAAGAATTGTTCGCGAAGTAAAAAAGAAAACTTCGTCAACATCAAAAATATTGAAATCTCTAGTGGATACTCCTCGCAGTACTAGAACAATTAGAAGGCATTTAAACAACGAAAAAATTAAGCATAAGAAAAGAATTCATCGTCCAAGGTTAACTATGAAGCACAACGAAAAACGACTTGAATATGCTCGTCGATATCAAACCATGAGTGCTAAAGAATGGCGAAAAGTTGTTTTTTCGGACGAAAAGAAATTCAATTTAGACAGTCCACATGGCTTTCAGAAGTACTGGCATGCAAAAAATTTTCAGAAGGGAATTACGCAACAAGGCATAGTGGAGGAGGATCTCTTACGATCTGGAGGGTGGGAGGCTTCTCATCTTCAGGAAAACTTCGATTTGTCAGTGATCGACAAAAAGCAGCAGATTATGTGAAGATGCTAAATGATTTATCTCTCGCACAAGAAGGACGTCTTATACGTGGATAAGAAAAGCTTTTTCAACAAGATAATGCTGCTATCCACAAAGAAATACTCACTTGAACAAAAAATAAGATTTCTTGACCACCCAGCGTGCTCTCCAGACCTCAATCCTATAGAAAATTTAACGGGATTGATTGTTGCAAAAGTTTATGAAGGAAGTCGACAGTACTCAGCAATTTTTGAACTCAAAAAAGCAATCTTCAATGCATGGGAAAAATATCTTCAGAAACTATTTGATAGTGTACATAGCCGAATTTTTGAGGTTATCAAAGCTAACGGCGGATCTACAAAATATCGAATAAAAAAATTGCCTTTTTATTCAATAGTTCTGTTTATTGGTCTTATATTTATATGAAAACAAATTTTTAAAGTTAATCATAAATGTTGATATACATATAAAAAATGAATTGAAATTTCTTTATATTTTCAATTTGATTGTCTTTATGCCAAATATTTTATGTATCTGATTTTAATAATTTAAAAATTTTAAACAATATCTTCTTTCTTCATTTTTGAGAGGGGTCTTATATTTTGTCCAGGGCTGTATATAATAATCAACACAGAAAGACTGCTGAATTTAGCATTGCTTCTAATGATAATACCATATATATATATATATATATATATATATATATATATATATATAGTGTATCACAGAAGTGAGTACACTCCTCACATTTCTGCAGATATTTAAGTATATCTCTTCATGGGACAACACTGATAAAATGACACTTTCACACAATGAAAAGTAGTCTGTGTGCAGCTTATATGACAGAGTTAATTTATTTTCCCCTCAAAATAACTCAAAATATAACCATTAAAAGCTAAACCCCTGCGGTCGGCGTAGGCATCCAGATAAAATTTATTTTGTGTGTGGGGGGGATGTATTTACTCAACCTCTACATCAAAAGAGGATGTAACATAAGGTCAATTTTTAAGCGGAATAATAAAGTTGATTTGAATACAAAGTTTTCCTTTTCCTAACCTGGTTTCCTAAACAAGGCTAAAGAACACCGCCTGCTGTACAATTTACCCATAGCTAGAAAAAGAATTGACGGATTCATGCCTTTCTCACGAGTATTATTGTGGAAAGAAACACAAAAGTCTTGTCCGGGGTTAAAGGTTGAGTCATAGATTCCATATTCTACGGCAATAACCGTATGCGGAAAGGTGTAAGCTTTCTCCATTTGGAAGACTGCTATATCACAATCTAAGCTCATTAAGCACAATCATCCTTTTTTAGTACAATCTACCCTTATTGAGCACAATCTATACCCTAATTTAGAACAATCCAGCCTTATTTAACTGTTTTGTTGCGGTAATGTAAGTATTGTAAACATCCAGTTGTAATTTACTAAACTTAGCTTAGATTGGCACAAGGCCAAATATACGGAGCAGCTAGATAGAATCGAACTCACTAGTAACATTCTGCTAGTCTGACCATTATACCAGATGAGATGACTTTTAAAAAAGCGTAGCTTAGATTTGGCACAAGGCTATGTATCTATTGAGAATCGAACGCAGTACTTTGTAGGTTAAGAGACAAGGTTAATAACATTATACCACAAGTTGCTGAACTGTGAATATCCAGTTTAACCAGTTTAAGGTAGAATTTAAAAAAAAACAAACTACAATACTTGTTCTCTTATTTCACTTACAGGTTATTTATTTGTTTGTTTATTGAGGATTGGTTTTAACTCACTCACCTGGGCAATCTCTCTCTCTCTCTCTCTCTATTACACACACACGCATACATACATACACACATATTTTCCTTGTGTTTATTTGTATGCACATAGTCTTAAACAAAGTAGAAAAATAGTTAACACTGGATTGATTTCAAAACCACACCTTTATTACCTTAGTTACAGTTGGCTTTACTTATACAGAAATTTAAAAGAATTATGAGAGAATTGTGAGAAAACTATAGTCGATGTATTTTCTTTCTTCTCACAATTTGCGTTTTATCTATATGTATTTTACACATAAAAGGGTGCGCAAACACATACATTGATCTGAAAGCATAAATCTTTTTTTTTTCATAACTACCTACAAAGAAACCTTTTTTTTTCATGAAAACTGATTTTGAGGACATCTATGTTCTTTTAAGGAATGTAAATAACACTGGGCAACATTTTTTTTACTTTTTGAGTGTTGTCTAGATTTCTACAACTGATTTAGGGTATTTTTACACTGCTGAATCAGGAAATAGCATCCGTTTCTCTCCATCAGGTCAGAGTTTTTTGCGAGATTGATTTGAAAAAAGCAGGTCTTTTGACAAAATCGATTACATTTTTGTGGCATTATCAGTTGATTTTTATCAACACATATCATCCTAAATATGTTTTTAAGAGAAAAAATGTTTTGCCAACAACATATATTGATTACCTGATGGAAACATCGATTACTGTAAACTGAATGGTGGGCATCGATAAAGGTAAGTACACGTAAATTGCATGTTGCTTCACCATTGTTCAAACTTCAGGGCTTAAACTTCTGTTTCTTCGAACTCCAGGAATGCTCAGCGCCAGGGAGGTCTCTCTTCAGATTCCAACTGTGTCCCAGTGACCCTGATACCTGGTCTCCATCTCTTTCAGGTCCTGATGGAATCTCTCTCCCCTGCTCGTCACTCATTGAACCCAGGTTCTCAGGAAACCGGTCCATATGTGAAAATAGGTAGTGCATCTTGACGCTCATGTTGCAGCCCAGGTTTCTGAAAGCAGTCAGCATGTTGCTGATGAGTTCTGCGTAGGTTCTGGCCTTATTGTTGCCAAGAAAGTTCTTAACTACCAGAACAAATGCCTTCCACGCTTCCAGTTCCACTTCGTTCATTAAGATTTCGAACTCTGGATCTCTGATGAGCTGCCGTATCTAAGAACCGTCAAAGATGCCAGCTTTCAACTTCTCCATGGTCAATCCTGGAAAAGCCTGGCACAAGTAAGTGAAGCTGTCACCATCCTTGTCCAGAGCCTTGGTGAACTGCTTGATTAAGCCGAGTTTGATGTGCAGCGGCGGGAGGAGTATTCTGCCTCTGTCCACCAGAGGGTTGTTGATGACGTTCCTTTCTTTGCAAGGCACTAATTCCTCCTGCAAAGGCCAGTCCTTCTTTGTGTAATGCTGAGCACGGTCCCTACTATCTCACATGCACAGAAAACATGGCTTTATGACTTCAAACTGATCCCTTTTCGACATAATCACCCAGAACTATCGGACCTGAATACTTGTCTATAAATAATCATTTCTAATCAAAACAATTATTCCACATGGCATTTTACCCCCACCAACTTCTTCTAAAATGCTCCACACATGCGTACATGTGAACAAAAACGTAAAAAAAGGCATGTGACCATAGTTTAAAAACTTGACCTGATTCAGCGCATCAGATTCGTCCTAAATCAGCTAAAAAAACGCAGACAACAAATTTGTTGTACATATTTTTATTTTTTGAGTAGGGGAATTAATATTGTGAACTGAATTACCCTGACCAGAAAATCCGCCAAACACCTACGCACGACACAGGGGAACACTGGACAGCTGTTTCGACCTTATTAGGTCTCATCAGCAGTGTATACCGTAATTTCCACCACTAGTTGATTTGACTGTCACTTGTGTGGCTCACTTGTAGAGTTTCGGCACTGCAATCTGTGGTTGCTGGTTCGATCTCCAGTGGTGGAGATACACTGCTGATGAGACCTAATAAGGTCGAAACAGCTGTCTAGTGTTCCCGTATGTCGTGCGTAGGTATTCGGCGGATTTTCTGGTCATGATAATTCAATTCACAACAAATTTGTTGTTGACCAGTGTAATCAAATGACCAGAAAAGTTATAACCCATGGATGAGAGTGATCGATGACTAAACTGTTTCCCTCGTCTGACTGACCTAATGAAAAAAGATAAAATCTGCCAAAAAGTGGATGAGTCGACTTGTAGGTTCATAGGACGCCTTCCACATTATGGATGCCAAGATGTTGATCGAACTTTATGCACAAGTGAACTTGTTAGTAAGACTAGCTAATGAATCGATGTGTTACGGTTGGGTACATTGATTGATTGATTTCAGCAGCATTTCAACCCTTCTGGGGTTATTTTATATCGAGAGGTTCATTTTAACCGTGTTTTATCGTGTTCATTTTACGCTCATATTTATGTTAGGGGATAGTGTGAATTCGTATTTACATTTTTGTTGTTGTTGTCTTTTAAGAGTTTTCGCTCACGGTTATATAGTTTTTTTTAAAAAGGTCTATTTGACCCATAGATGGGGCCCTGATAGGTACTACCACTCCAGGTCAGAGTGAAACTTGGAATAATAGCAATAAAGGAGCATTCCACACACCCCACATCTCCGGAACTGTACCTCACCATCTGCAGCAATTTAGTGTCATACCCAGTACACCTCTTTTGGGTTTTACTCTACTGCAAGTGATACAGTGTAAGCCCCTGTAAACAGGCGAGAACCTTTTTGTTTGGTATTAACTAACATCAATGATTTCTGTATGCGTGCTATTAAGTTCACTTTCAGAATAATACACGTGGGAAAAGTGTATTATCCACCTTATCCCCCTTGCTATAAATTAGATCGAATCACTACAATGTTTCTGGTTATACTCGAGAAGATACACAATGTATATAGCAATGTCCCTAAATAAGAAGTCCCCAAACATTTTTTATAAAACGTTTATTTTATTCCAAACCAAAATTATCATTGCACAGTCGGCTGGGGCTGTAGAATACATGCAGTGGGGTAAGACCCCCACCCCACCCCCAACGAGTGATCTGTATATGACACTAAACAATCTGATGGTGAGGTTCCAGTAATGCGGGAGCTTTGGTGAATGTGGAGTACCCATTTATTGCCATGGCTCCTAGGTCCACTCTGACCCCGAATGGTAGCACCTGATAGGGCTCTATCTATGGGTTAAATAGAACTAACTGCATACTTATGCTAAACTGAATTGTTTTGAATTAGAACAGTTTGACTAAACTGAATAGCTTGAAATAATGTTTTTGACAATTAAACTGTACTTACATTTAAACTATATGCTTATGCTAAACTGAATTGTTTGAAATGGAACAGTTTTTGACATTAAAACTCTACTTACACTAAACTGAATTGTTTGATATAGAACTGTTTGACATTTAACTGTGTGTAAACAGAATTTGTACTTATACTAAACTGAATTAGCTGAATTAGAACTGTTTGACTAAACTGAATAGGTTGGAATAGAAATGTTTTTGACAATTAAACTGTGTACTCATGCTAAACTGAATTGTTTGAAATAGAACTATTTGCATAAAAATGGATTTGGCGTTAAATTACCTACAAAGGTTGATATGCCATAAAATCCAACCAACTAAAATTACCGGGATTTTATTATTTCTCGTGGAGCATTATGCAATCAAAATGGTCAGTTTCTTTGTTTAAGGAATAATTGCAATCAAAGCAGATATTATTGTGTATTATTTGTTACTAATCTCTACAGTATTGAAACTCTGCAATATGTGATAAACTTATATATACAAGAAGAGCTATCCGATTTTCCCCGAGTGGGGGGAATAACATCACACACACACACATATATATATATATATATATATATATATATATATATATATGAGAGCGACTCAACCGAAGTTCAAATGTTCAAATGGGGAGAGGTATGACAGTTTAGAAATTTTTCTAATTTATGTTGTTTACTTGGTACTGAAATCCGAGCTCTGCTCTACAATCAACTCGATCACGGACATGACCGAAAAAATATTTTTTCACTTTTTTCAACGCATGCAATTAATTGTATGTACACCTGCGTACTAGAGTGTGATTTGAAAAATACACTCTGCTCAGATACAGCTATAAAAATGGAATTTTTTTAATCACTACCTCGACAAATTAGTGTTTTTGTGTGGCTTGTATACTATCTCATTTTATTATGCAAATTAATGCCTTCACATGAAAATTGCTATTAACCAATCGTTTTAAAAACAAATCGAAAGGGTATATATATATATATATATATATATATATATATATATATATATATATATATATATATGTGTGTGTGTGTGTTAAACTAATTTATGACACTTTGATCAGAAAATACTTTTCATTCGACAAATGAATATGCTACGCCACAAGTACATTATATATATATATATATATATACATGTCGGTTAAGCTCGGATGACACTAAGACAAGTGAAAAATAGGAAAAACTATGCAATCGCTGCATAGAAAAAGGATAGGCTCGCACGAAGTGGAGATAGAAAAACATCACCTCGCCAGAAAATAATGCAGTTCCATATTTACATATTAGGTCATCGTTAACAGTAAATCTCCTGATGATAGTCAATGGCAAGGAATTAAAAAATGGCCCGGGTTACCAGTTTAAAAATTAATCGTTCAAATACTTCAGCTTAAGAACGTTATCTCCAGTTTACAATGGATTTGACTTTGTCATCTCGTGATATAATTCGTATTAATATCATCGAATTAACGATTTATTCACAAGATCTTGATCAATGTGACATGAACCGAAGGATTTTTTCAAGCAGTCCTTGAACCACTTCTTTGGTGTCCTTATTGAAGAATATTGGTTGACTTGAGAGTGGTCTGACACACAAGTAGAAAATGATCCACATTGCATTTACTGGATGAATATATGGGTGAATAGACATTACTCATGCAAATGTGTTGGGCATGTCATCCTGGCACCACAGATACAACCCACTTGCTGCATTAGGTGCTCTCCTATAAAATGAGGTAAGCTTAGCTGGCTTGCTTTTACCTTGAAGATTCAAGAAGGCAGCCATGTTAGAAGGTGAGTCATTTGACGTCTACACTTATGTCGTGACGACTAGCGGAGAGCTCGACGCGCAGAATGATACTGAGCAGGCGATGATTCCTCATATTGGAGACGTTTCTAGCCCAGCATAGCGTTGCCTCGATGTTGGTGATCTTCGCCTTTTCAACGACTTCAGTATTAGTGACGAAGTCACTCTAAAGGATATTAAGGATAGGGCAGAGACAGCACTGATGGAACCGCTCATCCTAGTTGAGAAAACACCAGCAGGGCCGCTCTAAAGGATAAAAGGCGCAGGAGGAGGAACTGGAACTCTATGCCATTAAGCCTAGACCAGACTTTCAGCGGAGGTTTGTGCGACCATGCCTGCGTGTCTTGGATCGGTCTTATCTGTTACGAACGTGCCTGCAATCGGCGTGGACCGGCTCCTTCTTGATTTTTGTTTCCTGAAGCCAAGCCATGATTGAGATCTTATACACTGACCTCGAAACTCCATTCTCGTTCAGTGTAATAGCGTGTAACCTCGTCAGCTTTAATTCAAACTTACATTATTGAATTCACGTTCCATTGTCAGTACAATAAAGGCTTATAAGATGAGGCTGCATTTTGATCTGGCATTCCCATGATGTAACGGAAAACCAATTACTCCTAGGTCCACTCTACCTCCAGTAGTATCTATAAGGGTCCTGAATAAAGGTCAAATAGATCTAAAATTTAAAATTAATTTGGTTTCTTTCAATCTTTGTAGGTTATTTTATGCCAAAGCCATCCTTGTAGAAGAACAGCAGTAATAATATTGAACCCATTGCGACTGGAGTTCGAACTCGCTTACTTCGAGACCGCAGTTATTACGCAACGGCGACTCCCACCTACCTTCAAAGTAAATCGGAATACTTGATACCATATAACTATAAATTGTTTCTATTAAGAATAGTTAAGTTAAACTATAATTAATTACTAAGGATTATTATTAATCACTTGAAACCATATAACTGTGTGCAAACTATCATTAAATAGAAATAACTTCTTGAAACCAATATGATAATTAGTATTAGCCAGACATACTTGAAACCATACAGTAATACTACGACACCAAATAGACGTTTGTACCACTATGGTTCTAAAGAGTCTATGAGCGTAATACTATCCCTTGCGTTTCAGTTGGATCCCCGTTGTAACCTCACAGTGAAAAAAAGTGACGAACACTAAAAACTCCGTCCGTTGGTTCGCTGATACAAAAGTTCATAAACTTTATAAACTTCTTAGTAGTCGCTGAGAGAGTAACAGAGTACGAAGTGAGTCAACCATTTGAGATAAAAAAAAAACCGTTGCAGGATAAGTGAGGCAAACACAGACTATAGTATTATTCTTAGCAGCCGGTGTGGGACTCCTTTGTGGAGCTCACCCAAAGTGGGTGCCGTAATTTTCGGCCCGTCTTCACATCTCCGCGGCTGGTCTCCAACTTTCTTTTTCTGTTTTCTATCCTGCATCTACTCTCGTGGTTTTTCCGTTTTTGATTTTCTTTGAACCAATCACAGCCGTCGGCCGATTTGCTACTGATACGTTTCTATTTTTAACTTGGGTGTCTGCTGCTATTATGACCAGGATTTCGGGAACCGACCGTTCACTTTCCTATTCGTTTCTCCTTTATAGCCTCTCTCTCTCTCTCTCTCTCTCTCTCTCTCTCTCTCTGTGTGTGCCTCGAATCTCTTTTACATATATGTCTCTCTTTTTCCACTGTCTTCTGGTTGACCTGTAAACCTATCTAGGAAACAACTTACTACTTGAACAATCAGCCAGAATCTCTAATTATATTATACATATAACTGTGTGGAAATTATTTGTATTAGATTGGAATATTTGATATCATACAACTTTGGAAAAAATTCCTTTGGAAATGAGGGAGTCCCTTTGGCGAAATGATTAAAGTACTGGACTCCAGCCTCGAAGTAAGTGAGTTTGAACTCAAGTCACACTATAACGTTCATTTCAGACTAATATACTTGGGAAATGGATGAATCCCCTTACCCTTCCTACTATAGATTAAATAGTATCGCTAATGTCCTTCTACAAAGATGGCTTTGGCATTAAATAACCCACGAAACTTGATATGCCATTAAACAAAGAAGTTAAATCAAACCTTAAGAAACAATGACACAAAAATATAGATATCAATGAATGCAATTCCCTAACTTCCTGGCATAAAATGACGCTTGACATTCTGTTAAAATCAATCAATAATCATTGAATTGAGTTGAGATTTTGCGTTTTTCCTTCTTCATACGTCGATTAGCCGATAGCAATATACCAGTCGTTAGTGACTACGCTACAAACGCAGTCGAAGCAATTAGTTCTCTTTCTTTCTTCTTTTTTTTTTTTTTTTTTTTGTATGCTTAAAAATTCTGTTATATTTAAAAGACAGGATATTTTTTTACGACAATTTATATTTCTGCTGTAGAGTAAACCTGTAATATCGTATGAATAAGTTCATATCAACGTGTTATAAATGATTCGAAATAAAAATGTCAACTATTTATGTTGCAGCCAAAGCGTTTAATCTAAGATAAAAGGAATGTAAGGGTTGATTTTACAGTCATAAACATTTTAGGTGAGCTCACCCACAGTAGTACGATGGTTAACAACTTAGTATCCCAAACCAGTTCATTAATTCAGTGAGTTTAGTCCTTACAAAGTAACCCACAATCCTAGCCCAGTGCTAAACATACCTCTCTCTTACCGAAAAAGAATTTTGCTTCAATTGTGAAGTCGTTAAACCATGTCTGAATGTCTAAGATAAATCAATGTCACTTATAGTTTTCTTGATGTAACACCAAACTGCATCTGATGGTGAGGCTCTGAAGAGCTGTGGAATGTAGAGTACCTCTTCAGTGCCATTACTCCCAGGACCACTCTTATTAGGGTATGATTTATTGGTCAAATAGATCTGTTTAAAGATTATTCGCATTCGATAGGACTGTGTGCAAAAAAAAACTCTTAAGAAAAAATTACACAAAAAATATGAATATGAAACTACAATTAACGTGATGCTCTAATCTTTAGGGATGAAATAACCCTAGACATTCATTCATTATTTTCAGATAAAGCATTGTCAACCAGCATTATTTTTCCCCTCTATGCAAGTTTTACACGCCAGTTTTAACTAGTAGTTTTTCTCTGAATGCCGAGTGTCAACGAGTTTCCACAGGTCAGAATTAGTAAGAAGAACCCATTAAGGTGCTTTTTATACTAAAGTCTGAGTGACAGCAAATCTTCTCAGGTCTCCAGAAAGCTTCCAAGGTATTCTAGTTGATCTTAACAGTGGTTTGATTTGGATTTTTTCGATTATCTATCTTTTTAAATTGATAAAACCATACAATTACTTGCAAAAAAGAATGATTTCGGCATTGAATAATCCAATAATGGTTAAAACGCCCAAAAACCAACCAAATCCCCGCTTCTAAATTTTACACTTACTAATATAGCTGCAGTTATTCTCTTACCCTACAGAAAAAAGATCATGATCAAATCTCCCATGAACACCAGTGCCGTTTTTAGTTTACTTTTCTATAATTTTCCTTTTGATTTCTAATCTCTTCAATTCCAACAAGTCCAAATAGTTCAATTTATGAAAGAAGAAAAAAAGATTATTTTACTCATTGCGAGTTTTTTGCTGGAGTTTGAGAGACAGCAAGTCTCTTCCGGTCTTCAGAACTCTTCTTTGTATTCTAGCCAGTCTCAACAATGCTGAGCTTTGGATGGTCCCGATTCTCCCTCTGATTTCCAATTTTTTCCCCAAGCCTTTTCGAATCGTTCCAAGCGCACCAATTCCAATTGATATCACTATCACTTTCATGTTCCACGGCATTTTTTTTTTAGTTCTCTGTCAAGTATTTGGGTATTTGTTCGCTTTCTTTCATTTTCACTTTATGATCTATTGGAACGGCAAAATCCACTAGATGACGATTCCCTAGTCGGCTGAGGCTGTAGAATACACCGACTGCTTCTCTGCAGAGGGGTAAGACCCACTCCCCACGAGTGTCCTGGTTATGATACTAAACAATCTAAGGGTGAGGTTCCAATAATGCTGGAGCTTTGGGGAATGCAGAGTACCCCTTCATTGCCATCGCTTCCAGGTCCAGTTTGGCACAGAGTGGTAGAACTAAACTGCGTACTTATGCTAAACTGAATTGCTTGAAATAGAACTGTTTTGACATTTAAACTATGTATTTATGCTAAACTGAAATGTTTGAAATGGAACTGTTTTTCTATGCTAACTGAATTGTTTGAAATGGAACTGTTTTTGACATTGAAACTGTACTTACGCTAAACTGAATAGTTTGAAATAGTACTGTTTTGACATTTAACTGTGCGTAAATAAAAAAAAACTATACTCATACTTACCTGAATTGTTTGAATTAGAACCGACTAAACTGAATAGTTTGAAATAGAAATGTTTGTAACAATCAAACTGTGTACTTATGCTAAATTGAATTGATCAAAATAGAACTGTTTTATTGTATAAAAATGGATTTGGCATTAAATAACCTACAAAGGTTGATATGCTATAAAACCCAAGCAAACAAATAAACCAGATAAGTTCTTTTCTTCTTGTTAATCAACACTTGGTAAGGTCTTTTGACCAAGTTTGGGTGCTCCGTTTGTATCTTAAAGTCTTAGAGAATTTTATGCGTCTTATTTTCTAGACCAGATTCTTATTTGTGCATATACCACTTTTAAGCAGGGTTAGATTTTAATCTCTTGCACAATTTCCAATGGATCTCATTTCCCATCAAGCCGGGACTAGTCTTGTATTCCTTTTGAACAACATCTAACCTACACTAACTATTTTTCTACGCAATATTTTTCTTTTGAGTGGTATTATTATTATTATTATTATTATTATTATTATTTCCTCCTTGAGAGTTTTTCACATCAGTGTTTGATGATGGTCTTTCACTGGAGTTTGAGTGACAGCAAGTCTCCTTAAGTTTCCAGGACTCTTCTCAATATTCTAACCGTTTTAAAAAATGTAGTTTGGATGGTCTCCACTCGTCCTTTTATTTCCAAGTCTTTCAGTCCCTTTAATAATCCTTTGTTGACTGTACCAAAAGTATCAATTACGATTGGTATAATTGTCACTTTCATCTTCAACAGTTTTTTTCAACTTCCAAGCAAGGTCCAGGTACTTATCCTTTTTCTTTCAGTTTTATTCTGTGGTCACCAGGGATAGCTAAGTCCTCATTTGTATTATTGTTATTATTTGTTCTCTTTTGAGAATTTTTCCCCCCAGCGTTAGCTGATGGTTTTTCACTGGAGTTTGAGTGACAACAAGTCCCATCAAGTCTCCAGGACTCTTCTCAGTTTTCTGGCCGATCTCAATAATGCAGTAGTTTGGGTGGTCTCCACTCGTCCTGTTTTTTTACAAGTCTTCCAGTCCTTGTACTAATCCTTGGGTGACTGTACCAAGAGCACCAATCACAATTGGTATTATCGTCACTTTCATGTTCCACAGCTTTTTCAATTCCCATTGCAAAGTCCAGGTACTTATGTCTCTTTTCACATTCTTTTAATTTCACTCTGCGGTCAGCCGGGACAGCAAAGTCCACAATTGTGCAAGTTCTCTTTTTTTGTTGTTGTTGATTATTATAAGATCTGGTCGTCTGGCTGAGATTTGGTGATCCGTTTGTATCTCGAAATCTCAAAGGAGTTTGTGTGTCTTTTTCACTTGGACAGATTCTGGGTTGTGCATATACCATTTGTTCGTATGGTCAAACTTCAACTTCTTGCACAATTCTTAGTGGATCACTCTGCCCACCCAATTGTGCCTTGTCTTATATCCTTTCTGTGCTAATTTGCTGCATTCTCTTATTATGTGATTGATCGTTTCGTTTATTTCGTCACATAACCTACATCTGCTGTTTATTGTGTTTTATCCATTCTCGCTTTGATGTGGTTAGTCCTTATGGCGTTGTTTTGTGCTGCTATTAGAAGAGATTCAGTTTCTCTTTTAAGGTTTCTATTTCTCAGCTGCATACACGTTTTCTCGTACGAGATGTCGCTTGAAACGTCCATATAGTTGTTTTTCTTTCCACTTTTGTTTTCTGGTTATGGTCGTTCCGATCGTCCTCGTGTCGTTAGTATTGTTTCTGTTGACTGTAATCAATCTTCTTCCACGCTTTTCTATGAAGTCGTCGACTCGTATTGATGTGTCTACGCTGTCTTCAATGTTAGCAAGTCCTCTTCCCCCTCTCTTCTTGACACATATAGTCTGTCAATGTCATCTCTTGGATGCAATGCCTTTTGCATGGTCATTAGTTTTCTTCTCTGGTCTATTTCTTTAAGTTCTTGTCTGGTTCACTTTAAGAATGGTCCAGAGTATCTTACGAGGGTTGGGGGCAACCTGTTATTTATCCCTTTGAAAAGGTTCCTGCAATAGAGTTTTGGAAATTTACTAAGCTTTTTGCTTAGATGTGGCACAAGGCCATATGAAAGGGGCACCCAATGAGACTCGAACTCACTCGTGTAGGTTTGCTAGTCGAGCTTGCTAACCATTACACCACCAGAGGCGCCTCCTGCAATAGAGTTTTGTCTCGAGTAATTTTCCGGCTCTTCTGAGATACTTTTTTAAAATTTTTTTCTTTCATTTCCTGTTGTTTGATGGTGTCAGCTTCCAATATCCCCAAGTAATCATCATTATTATTATTGTCTAGTATTATCCTTCCTCTTCTCAATTTTTACTACTTTTTATGGCAACTCGAATCATCATTTCGTTGACAGTAAACTCAAATCTTTCTTTTGCTTGTAGTAAGCTTGGTACTATGCATCAGATGTTTAACCATCTTCTAAGCTTCGAGAGCAAGTGATATGAAGAAATCCTAATAACTCTAATAAATCCTTTCAATACTCCAGTACTTTTGTTACCGATCTGTCGATGCCATACTTACTGTTATTGTTTTTATTCTCAGTTTGTGTAAATGGCATATTCTATTCATTTTCTTTTTATTTTCTTGGTGAAGCATAGTCCATCATCATTATTATTTTGACAAGTTATTTTCTTCATCATAATTTTTGTTGTAATTGTATAATAATTGTTTTATCTTTTTTGGTTAGTTTATCCTTTTGTAGATTTTTATCGTAACACACAGGTCGTTTTTACATTCTCCGACCGTTAAGCAAGCAATATGGATACAAATTTAGAATAAGTTCCTGACAAGGTTTGAACATATATCCCATATCCCAGACAGCCTTGCCTAGTCAGCTGGGGCTGTAGAATGCACCGACTACTTCTCTGCAGAGGGGTAAGATCCACTCCCCACGAGTGTCCTGGTTATGATACTAAACAATCAAAGGGTGAGGTTCCAATAATGCTGGAGCTTTGAGGAATGCAGAGTACCCCTTCATTGCCATCGCTTCCAGGTCCAGTTTGGCACAGAGTGGTAGAACTAAACTGCGTACTTATGCTAAACTGAATAGCTTGAAATAGAACTGTTTTGACATTTAAACTATGTATTTATGCTAAACTGAAATGTTTGAAATGGAACTGTTTTTCTATGCTAACTGAACTGTTTGAAATGGAACTGTTTTTGACATTGAAACTATACTTACGCTAAACTAAATAGTTTGAAATAGTACTGTTTTGACATTTAACTGTAAGACCCCCCCCAACAAGTGTCCTGTATATGACATTAAACAATCTGATGGTGAGGTTCCAGTAATGCTGGAGCTTTGGGGAATGCAGAGTACCCTTTCATGGCCATCACTCCCAAGTCCACTTTAGCCCGTAGTGGTAGCACCTGATAGGGCCCTATCTATGGGTTAAATAGAACTAAACCGTAGTTTCTTGACTTCACTGTTTTTTGCATTTAAATTGCGTATTTATACTAAACTGAATTGCTCGAAATAGAACTGTTTTGATATCTATCCTGTGTACTTATACCAAACTGAATTAGCAGAAATAATACTGTTTTGACATTAACTCTGTGTATTGCCCAGTCGGCTGGAGCTGTAGAATATACTGACTACACGTCTGCAACGAGTGTCCTAGATATGACAGTAAACAATCTGATGTTGAGGTTCCCGTGATGCTGGGGCTTTAGGGAGGAGCACCCCTTCACTGCCATTGCTCCCAAGTCCACTCTAGCCCAGAGTGGTAGCACTAGAACTAAACTGCATACTTATGCAAAACTGAATCGCTTGAAATAGAACTGTTTGTCTAAACTGAATAGCTTGAAAAAGAAATGTTTTTCACAATTAAACTGAGTACTTGCATTTAAACTGTGTACTTATGCTAAACTGAATAGTTTGAAATAGAACTGATTATTTTTATAAAAATGGATTTAAATAAAAGTAAACTGTGTACTTATGCTATACTGAACTGCTTGAAATAGAACTGTTTTAACATCAAACTGGTGTACTTATGCTAAATTGATTTGTTTGAATTAGAACTGTTTGACTAAAATGAATTGCTTGAAATAGAAATATTTTTGACAATTAAACTGTACTCATAATAAACTGAATTGTTTGAAATAGAACTGACTATTTGCATAAAAATGAATTTGGCGTTAAATAACCTACAAAGGTTGATATGCCATAAAACCCAACCAACCAACCAACCAATC
>OY757913.1:33089238-33117152 GCA_963585895.1 Sepioteuthis lessoniana
ATATTTATATCTTTTGTATAGTTGTTGCTTAAGGGTTTTTTGCATACAGTCATATGATATCAAATATTTCAACTGAATACAAATAATATGTGCACAGTTGTAAGGTTTCAAGTATTCTTATCTAATACTAATAATTATATGGTTTCAAGTAACTAATAATAATCCTAAGTAAGCAATTATAGCTTCAAGTAACTCTTCTTAATACAGATAATTTACACACAGTTATATAGTATCAAGTATTCTTATTAAATACTAATAATTTTTACACAATTATATGGTTTCAAGTAACTATTTATATTTGATAATAATCATTTGTTTGCACATAGATATATGGTTTCAACTAACTAATAATAATCCTAAGTAATTAATTATAGCTTCAAGTAACTATTCTTAATACAAATAATTTACACACAGTTGTATGGCATTCACACCGGACATTGGCAATATGGTTAGAGTGTTTGCCAATGGCCTGGGAGACCTGGGTTCAATTCCAGGTCTAGTCATACCAAAGACTCCTTGCTTAACACTTAGCATTGTAAGGTATGGATCAAGGGTAAAGTAGAGCAATTCAGGGAAAGGAGTAGTGCCTTCCCCTACACCAAGGTGTAGTAGCTATCGAAAAGAGAGCCTTCGGGTCACCCTTGACTACGGTCACCAACTTTACTTACTTATATGGGATCAAGTATTCTGATTGAAAACAAATAATTTTCAAACAGATCTATTTGACCCTTAGATGGGAACCTAACAATTACTCCCACTCTGGATCAGAGTGGACCTGGGAATAATGGCAATGAAGGGGTATTCCACATTCATTATGTAGATCTCCAGAACTGTAGCCTTTTTATTAGATGCAGTTTAGCGTTATCCTCAGGACACACATTTTGAGAGTCTTTCTCTTCTACAGAGAATGCAGTCAGTATATTCTAAGCCCTGCTGACAGAGTGATTTAGCACTCAGGACTGTATCAATGCATATTGTAGGCTTAAGTTGATAACCATTATAACCAGTGGTGTCCTTGTCGTGTAATGGTTAAAGTGATGGACTGCGGAATCGTAGTAAGTGAGTTTGAACTCCAGTCACGCTATTATATTCACTTTCGGACAAATACTCTTTGGAAAGGTATGAACCCCCTTATCCCCCCAGCTATGGGTTAAATAGTATCACTACTGTTCTTCTAGAAGGATGGTTTTGGCATTGAATAACCCAAGAAGGTTGATACGCCATTAAACAAAGAAACTAAACTATAATAATCCTATTTGAGTGTTTGAATTATCTCTAACATGCAACTTTACAGATGGTCCAAATGTAAATTTATTGTTCTTTTCTTTGCTCCCTCTCTTTGATTTTCCAAACCTTGACAGTCTTTAACTGTGGCACTGCTGCTTGTGCCTTTGGGATTCTGATAGACTCTTCTGTTACTCTGCAGTTTTATTCTGCAACTCCATCTTTTACTAAACCTACATGACAATATATACATATATTCAGCAATGTTCTTCTGATTGGTTGGTTGATTGGGTTTTAAGGCATATCAACCCTTATAGGCTATTTAATGCCCAATCCTGTTTATATATATATAATTTGTAAATGAATAGTTTGCAGGTAACAACATTTTTAAATGAGCCAGAGCTCATTTTTTGACACAGAGTTAAATGGTTTACAATATTGCTATCTATTATTTACACACAGTTAGATGGTTTCAAATATTATTATTTAACACAAATAATTCTATCTATTATTGATAATAATCTCTAGTAAAAGATTTCAAGTATTGCTATTGAACACTAATAATTCTATTTGGCATTATTCATCTTTTGCACACAGTTAAATGATTTCAAGTACAGTAAATGATTAAATAATTCTATTTGACCCATAGATGGGACCTAAACAGGTACTACCAATCTAGGTCAGAGTGGACCTGGGAGTAATGGTATTGAAGGGGTACGCAACATTCCCCAATGCTCCAGGACTGGTGCTTCACCATCAGAAGTTGTTTAGTGTTATACCTAGGACATTTATTGGGAATGGGGTTCTCTTACAGCTGGCTGGGCTTTATGGTATATCAACCTACAATGGTATATCAACCTATTTAATGTCAAATTCTGTTTATATATGTGTGTGCGTATATATATATATATATATAACTGTTTGCACACAGTTAAATGGATTCAAGTATTTCTATTTAATACTAATAATTCTGTTTAATATTAATCATTTATTTGCATACAGTTAAATGATTTTAAGTATTGCTATCTAACACTAATAATTCCATTTCATATCAATCATTTATTTCTACACATTTAAATACTTTCAAGCATTGCTATCAAATGCTAATAGTTTCATTTGCACACAGTTAAATGGTTTCAGGTATTGCGATCTAACACTAGAAGTTCTATTCAACATTATTCATTCATTTGTACACACTCAAATGCTTTTAAGTATTGCTATGTAACACTAACAATTTTATTTAACATGAGTTATTTGTTTGCACTCAGTTAAATGGTTTAATTGTTCTATTTGACCCATACTCTCTCAGGTACTTGGCATACTCCTCTGCCATTTCAACAAACTTTATGGGAAAAACTCTGGCCAATCAATGTAGCCAGAGGATATTTATATTTAAAATATGGAGACACTCCGCTTTTCGGTTTTGAAATATAAACATTTATTTACTGAGTGTCACCTGTCATCAGATGACCTTGGCAGACTCAGTCATTTCAATAAACTATGTTTTTCAAATTCTAGCCAATCAATGCATGACATTATATTTCTTCAGATGTATTATCCATATTAAAGGAGAGAGGTCTCTTTTTCATAGAAGTGGCAAACAGAACAGAAATGGTGGCTAATATACCAACAAACTCATGCGATTGGAATGTACCAAGCTGGTTGGTATAATAGCCACTGTTTCATTTCCATTATGTAATATTTTAGACTGTTATGACTCTATGGGTGACCAGGTATTGACCCGATAGTCTAAGCTCATGGGTACGTTAATGAGCAGTTTAATTTTTGGCATGCTTTCTGGTGATATCCACTGGAATGAATAAAGATTCCATGAATGTATATGGGGGAGATATTACAGAGAGATATGGCTCATTAGAGTTGCAATGAAAGAAAGGAGATGTGCCATCAGAAGAAAACAACACAATGTGGGAGTCAAAGTGATTATTACCATTATCTAAAGCTTGCAGAGGGCTATCCAATAATTGCAGCATAATATTTGTACAAAATCAACGATATAGATAATAGTTTGGTTGCTCCTATTTCCCCAACCCCTTTGCTCGGGCAGGATATGACACAAGGTCGATTTTTAAGTGAAGTTTAACAGGTTTGAATTCAGAGTTTTCCTTCTCCTAGACTAGTTGCCTCACCAAGGCTGAAGACCCCAGTCTGTCCTACTATTTACCCATAGCTGGAGGGAGAATAATAGGATTCATACCTTTCCCAATGGTATTAGTGCTATGTGAAATGCAATCATTCTTGTCCTGGATTTGAACTCGTGTCACCGTGTCCATTTCCTTCAACGAAAACCATTACACCACAGCTGCTTGGTTGGGTTATTTTATGCAGAAGTCAGTTTAACAATTATAGTCTCCAATCATATAAGGTACAAAAATCTATCTTCACAGTCATTAAAACAGTTAAATACTTCATTATCTCAGAATGTACACATAAAATTAAATGAAAATTTCATTACACCTTTCTGATTGAATATTGTTAATATACAAAATTATGCAACATGCAGTTATGAACAGTTGAAGAGTTAAATATACACAATAAATTATATTCAATTCAGATAGATACATGCATGCATTTTTAAAAATCTAAACTAAAAAAAGGAAAAAGCTAAGTGTCTGTTTCATTTGAGATGTAAAAAAAAGCAAAAATCCACTTGAAATATATACATACATATAATATATATGTATCATAAATATATTTAAAAAGGATAGAAAGTGTGGCATATAGTCTAAATGAACAGACCATGGATGAAGGCAGGTCAGGTAGCATGGGAGGAATGGTTCCCAATGAATGATTGTTATAAGACAGCCCAAATGCTTCCATTCTTTTTGATCCATTGATGAGACCTTAATCGGTACAACCACTTGGGGTCAGAGTGGACCTGAGTGTGATCTTAATAAAGAAGTGATTTTATACCCCCAAAACTTCAGAAGTGGGGCCTCACCACCGGATGCAATTTAGTGTCATACTCAAGACATTCAATAAAGGTGACTTTAATGATTTGTTGGTATGATTAGCATATTGGTTATTATTGCTATGAGAAATAGACTAGCTGAACTGAGTTCAAATCGTGGAAGAAGTTGTTTGCATTTCATTTCATGCTAATACCCTTGAGAAAGTCATGATGCCATTTCTTATCTCCTCTCCACTGTAAGGAGTAAATAGGGTAGACTGTACTCTCTAGCCTTGTAGGTTGGAAAACCAGTCAAAGAGAAGAAAAAACTCTGAATTCAAAACTGGGGATGTGGAGCCAGCAACACTATGAATAAACACCTATTTCCAATAAAGACATGCATTGCGTAACAGTTATCATAGCTGGAAATGGAATCAGTGACTTGATTTCAAATCCTGGAAAAGGCTGTTTGCGTTTCACTTTGTGCTAATGCCCTTGGGAAAAGCATGAGTCCATCTGTTCTTCCCTCGGCTCTAGGTAAATAGTAGGGCAGATTAGGTTCTTTAACCTTGGTTAGACGATCAATCAAGGTAAAGGAAAATCTCTGAATTCAAACCAGCTTTACTGTGCTTAGATATTGACTTTGTGCCTCATCCTGCTTATGAGAGAAGGTTTGGTAAAAAACATAACTGCTATGAAAACCAAAATACCACTTATATGGTATGGCCACAACTCTATGTTATACAAAGAGTCTGTGGGATATCATAGTTACTTATGATTACTCTAGGTTCTTCAGCCTTGGTTAGGCAACTAGTCTAGGAGAAGGAAAACTCTGAATTCAAACCTGTTAAACTCCGCTTAAAAAATTGACCTTGTGTCATATCCTGCCCGAGCAGAGGGGTTGGGTAAATAGGATAATTACTCATACAAATCATCATCTTGAATAATTTGATGGTTTTGAATGTTAAATTTAAATTTATTTACTTGAATGATATTCACATGAGTTTTATAAGCAAAATAACTGATTATCTGGCCTTGGTCAGAGATTTTTTTCAAACTTACCTGCTAAGGGTCCACATCCAATATAACCTATTCCCAGCATTGTAGAGCAAATACCAAAGCAGAAGGCATAGTTTTCTGGCCCAACCATCTCCAACAGGGCCACAAGTGCTGCAGTAAAGCAACAACCAAGTAAGATACCAACAAGACTGAGAAGGGCCATTGTTTCTGAGTAATTGGCCACCAGTGCAAGTGCCATAATGAGCAGCCCTGATGTAAGCATGGTAAAGAGGAACACAAACATGCCTGAGAGACGACAGGCACTTGCTATTCCAGCTACAAAGCGGCCAGCAGTACAACTAAAACTGAAGACTGTCAGCAGTAAAGTACTTTTAGAAATTCCATAACCTTGAGATAAAAAGAAAAGAAAAGAAGAAACAAGATGAAAAAGTAAACATATCGAATTCATTCTTATGAGTTGATATAATCATTAAAAAATTTATATAAATCTTAAAATCTCATCAAATCTTCATCTATTCAAGGAGTTATCAAAAAGTATAAAGACTGAAGCAGTATTTATTAAAATATGAATGAACAATGAATAAAATGTGAGATTTCTTCAAAATAGTCCCCTTGGCATTCAACATGTTTATTCCATTGATTGGAGCACCTCTGAAATTTGTCTTTTGATAGGTTTTGTACAGAAAAAATAAATTATTATCTCCCTTTGAGAATGGGTATGTCCATTGGGTGTGTCATTAGGTGTCACATGACAATTTAGAAATCCATTTTCAGCCTCTTTTGATTCTGTTCTTTGAACAGGAAAGACATATATTAGACTCTGTCAAGGAACAGTAAAGCCACATAAATATTTTACTTTCCCTTTTTCATCAAGAAAAAGAAAATATTTCCCATTTTTTGTTATTATCTTTATTTCTGTAAAATGCAAGAAATTTAGAATAAAAATCAAAAATCAAAATGGTGGGTTCATATTATAAGCCTACAAAAAAACAAAACAAACAAAAAAACTGCAAATATTTAAATTCATATGATTTATAACTCAGAATATTCATGCAATTGATAGAACATTTTGTTCAATTTAGGAAAAAATCCCCCCCCCCAAAAAATTCTTATAACATAACAACTTTATTGGTGGGTAACCAAAACAAGACTTGGTGTCTTTGTTTAATGGCATATTTAATACCAAAAAAAAACAGTTGTGGTACTATTTAACCCATAGTTGGGATGGGATAAGGGAATTCATACCTTTCTCAAGGGAATTTGTCTGAAAGTAAGCGTAATAGCACGCATGAAGTTTGAACTCGCTTACTATGATGTTGCAGTCCAGTATGTTAGCCACAATACTGCAGGACCTCCTCCCAAAAACATGAATGAAAGTACAAAAAGGAAGATATGAAGTATGTTAACATATTAAGGTGTGTGCATAAAAGTGATAAAACACAGTCTATTTTACCTACTTGTAAATAATTATGGAGTTAGTACACTTACAGGATGTTCATCTTGTTTTTTTTCATTTAGCAGTAAATAAACTAATAACAGATCAGACACAAAATATTTTTATTTAATAGCTGAATATTCTGGCTTCAAAAAATAATCATTAATAACTTGGGAAATTTACTTGTTTTCTGCAGGCAGTCATCTTCATGTGTCTACATCATTGCCTTTTGCCAAAGCAAGATTCTTGATTTTACTTTCTTGGGGATTAATATTCATTTTGTTATGTTTATTTGTGATTGAAATTTGTCTACATATTGTGTTTGGTTTATGTAATGTACCAATGATACATTGTGTATGCATCAATGGTATAAGGGCATGTTACCCTCGAAGGAGTTATTCATGCTTGGAGGAAATATACATTCTTTAATTGCATGCTGAGAGAAAGAGAACTATATTTGCACCATTTTTCCCTGTCACTATGGCAACTACTTATGTCTCCTCCAGGTGATCATTTGGAAAATTCAACTTGGTGGCAAGGGCAGATAACCCAACACAGACATTAAAATCTTAATTTTAATAACAACATCATGGAACAACATTAGTGTGATGGAGATTATATTTAGCATTACCATACTTTGCATCCTTTGCATCCTTTGCATGCTAGTGATCAGAAGAAATACTAAGACCATATAGTTATGTGTACTGGATAAAAGAGGGGAAATTTGATGGCATTTCCAAACACAATAGACATCTGAGGAAGACTGGATGGTATACAACTGAATAATAACTGTATAAAAAACCCAACAACAGACAACAAAGATGGAGAAATAATCTGAACCAACCCACATACAATAACTGAAAATTTGTATTCAACTTCAGCTGTTCTTTAATTTCATTGCAGTTTGTAAATCATGTTATTACTTAATCATTATTATTGATAATTTTAACTAGTGTTATCCTTTATCCTTTTAATTTCAGTCAGTTTTTTTTATTGCAACACACTCAGGTTGTCACTTCTGTGATAGTGAAGGACAATGAAAATCTGAAATAAGAATAAAGAATAAGCTCCCAGTGAAACTTGAACTCACATCTCTTTCTGCCACTGGAAAACCTTGTCTTATTTACCAGCTACTTTATCAACTTAGTGCAGTAGGAGACTCTGTAACCATAACCAGCAGGTGACATTGATGCACACAATCTCAAAATAGTAGCCTTATTATGAATTGCTTAACACAAGTTAAAATACTATAAAGTATGTCATTAAAACATGAAAGTAAATAAACACTACAAAATACTTACATGAATATTGTTTAAAAGACTATAACAATTTATAACTAGAATTATTATAGTAGAAAAAATAGAATAAAAATGATAGTTCTTACAAAAACTACCAAAACTAATGAATTAACACACTAGTATAAACAACATATAAGTAAAATCTATTAAAAATTGCTAGTCTAGTATATAGTTCTCCAGTTAAAAGAAACAGAAGGTACAAGAAATAATAAACCCAGGCACAGAGAGACAACATGTAGTAATCATAACACTTAAAAAAAGACTCACCTACTACAGTAGACTATTCGGTAATGCAGATCTGAAGCTTAAGCAAAAGTACCCCAAGTGGGGTTCATTGGATTTAGACTCACCTTTAGATACAGTGGGGATTCTATTTAGTAAGTGATAGTTTACCAGAAAAAAGTAAAAAAAAAAAAAAAGATTTAAAAAAAGCCAAAAGAAAAAAGACACACTGAAAGATAAAACCACACAAAAATATTAATCTATATTATATTTAGTGTATATATTGTTCTAATATTTCTAAAATACAGAATTTTTTCTTGAAGCAAAATTATTGAATACTTTCATTATTTATTGTTATCTTAAAAAAAAACAAGTTAATTGATTTTTCTTGTAACTTATATTTATGGTGCAAAAAGGAAGACAAAACAAGCTGGAAAAATACCCAATTATGTGAGTTGTTTTGTCAATTTTTTGTATAGGATGTCTCTAAAGAAAAAACCCCAAAACTCCCCAAAAGCAAAACCATTAAAAAAAGCTTCATGCTTCCTAGCCACTTGTCATGTAAAGAAGTAATTGTTTTTGGAAATAAAATTTAATTTTCGATGAAGCAATCCTTTTACTGAAGCAAGTAGATTTAATTTTCTTTATTGTTTTCTTTTTCAGGAAATAATGAAAAAAAGTTAAGGGTTACAAAGCTGCAGTTATACCTTCTGTTATTCCAAAATCTACAATCATCAGGGTGGCAATTGGAGTTGACAGACAAACCAACAGCTGAGCAAGCAAGTAGACAACAAATATATGGTTCTTCATCATGAGGAGAAACTTGTCTGAAACTTTCATCTCCTCTCCTTGATTTGGACTTCGATTCGCTGTTACCACTGTGAGTGGTTTATTCTCAAATACAAATGCCATTGCACATAACTAAAAAGATAAAAAGAGAAAAACTGGTTAAAAAAGAAAAAATAGAGATGCTCAAAAGATGGAAAAGAAAGAAAGAAACTAAAAACAAAATAAGATGATCATATCAGAGATTTGATTGAAAATTATAATGTATTAGATAGGAATACTTGATACCATATAGCTGTGTGCAAATTAGTTGTTTTAAAAATAGTTACTTTGAGCTGTTATTGTTTGTTAAGGATTATTATTATTAGTTACTTGAAATCATATAACCATTTGCAATTTATTGGTGTTAGATATGATTACTTGAAACAATATGAGTAAAGTAAGTAAAGTTGGTGACTTTAGTTGAGGGTGACCCAAAGGCTCCCTTTTCAATAGCTACTACACTGGGGTGTAGGGGAGGATGCTACTCCATTCTCTGGATTGCTTCACTTTACCCTAGATCCTTATCTTATAATGCTGAGTGTTAAGCAAGGCGGCATCAAGTACCATTTTCTGAGTCTTAGGTATGACAACTTGGGATTGACCCCGATCTCCATTGGTGAATACTCTACTCATTAGGCCAATGGCCTGTGCACAAATAAAGGATTATTGAATAAGAATTGTCACTTTTAACCATGTAAGTAAAGTTGGCAACGGTAGTCGAGGGCGACCTGAAGGCTCTTTTTTCAATAGCTACTACACCAAGGTGTAGGCGAGGGCGCTACTCCTTCTCCTGGATTGCTCCACTTTACCCTTGATCATTACCTTATAATGCTGAGTGTTAAGCGAAGAGGTATCAAGTACCATTTTTTGAGTCTTTGGTATGACCCGACCTGGGATTGAACCCTGATCTCCTGGACCTTTGGCGAACACTCTACCTACTTAGCCAATGAGCTGGTAATTGTGTATAAATGACTAGTATTAGATAGGAATACTTAATATCATAACTGTGTGGTGTAAGAACATAGAGGAACATATTGTTGTATGTGTATCACATGCTATGTATATGTGTTGTATACCATCACAAGGAAGAATGATGAATGACGGACCATCAAGAAGGAATGAACATAACACTTAGTTTACAAAAATATATGTCTCTTTATTATTCTTTTAAGGGTATGAAGATGACTGTAAATGTAAAAGAGAGAGAGAGAGAGAGAGAAAGACAGGGAGACAAACAGAGATGAAGGCAAACTACTATATTGACCCTTATCTTCTTCTTAGCTGTGTTGTGCCCTACTCATAGCTTTACTTAGCACTTCTTAACCATGCTGTGCCACACTCAAGTTCATAGCCGTATATCTTTTCTTCTTTGACGAGACATTCCCAACTGGTCTTTAGACTGACGACTGGCTGTTATGGCTATGGGCTGTGACCCTCCACTGGGGTGGTGTTCAGCTGCCGCTATCCATAATTGACTGAATCTCTTCTGGCTGTAAGATTGAGACTGACCATTACTCAGTGGGTACCTGTGAATGTATAAATTCATAACCCCTACGCATTTCCAGTTCAACCTACATGAGCTGCTAACACCCACACATTGCAGCTTTTCTGTTTACACAGGTGTGTCCTGTAATCACTAAGTTTACACAGCTGAAACATACACCTCTGTCAAGGGTTAATATGCAACATATGATTATATGAATTTTCCATGTCTTTTCTTTCTGATCTTTCAGTGTTAATGGATATACCAATGTTAGTAATGTACAGTGGTGATTAGGGACATGACTAAATGTGCTCCTTAATACCAATAGCCAGTATCACTCAGATACAAGTAAAAATATATCAATAACAGGTATGATTAATTATAATGGTGTTAACAAATGATCATAAACAAATAAAAAGTGCAATTAAAGAAATAAGAATTATTTGTATTGGATAGGAATACTTGAAACCATATAACTGTGCAAACAAATGATTATAGACAAATAAAAAAGGGGCAGTCATCATCATCATCATGTCATGCTGCTAGCATGGATCTCCCTGACCCTCTCCAGTCACTTGTCTCTATTGTCCATCGCTCCTGGCAGTACTTCCTGGCTACATCCCATATTGGCACAGAGCTACTGTAAATAGGTTCTAGCTGGTCATCCAGCCTTTGCTCACTCATGTGAAGAGGTCCACCGGAGTACATTGCTTATGAGTTCGTCTTTACTTCTCCAGCAGTGTCTCACATGTCTGGTTCATCTAATTTGGATGGTTTTTGTGGAGGCCATACATCTGCTGTTGTATGGGATGTTGCCTCCAGGACTTAGTCAATACAGCTCACAGCATTCTTGTGTAATTGCCGTCGAGCTTTTTCTCCATATGCTTAGTCAGCATCAATGTGGTGCATCTATAATGCAGTATTGACATGACTGTTGCTTGGAAAAAATTGTGTTTTAATTCATTGGACAGGTCAGACTTCCATATGACTATTAACCTATCGACAGCTGGCTATGTCTTTGCTAGTCACATGTTGAGGTCATTTTGGGTTGATGAGACACTGCTTCCTAGGTAGTTGAACTTGTCCACAAGTTTCAGAGAACCACCATTTAGTGTGGAGATGTTGCCTCCTTGATTAAAGCTCATGTATTCTGTTTTGACTGCATTAACATGGAGGCCTATGCCACCTGCTGCTCGTTCCAGACTATGTAGCAGGGATTTGGCTTGGGTGGGTGTATTTGCCAGAAGTGCTATGTCATCAGTGTTGTCTGTGTCTGTAATAGTTTGTGTGGGGTATCTTCTGCTTTTTTTTCCTTTGCCAGGTTGAAGCTTTTTTCTTTCATTAAATCTATAGATGTTCAAAGCACATAGTCTAGGCAGATAATAAACAGGTATGGGGCTAATATATCTCCTTGCAGCACACCTGCAACAATTTCAAAGTAGTCTGTGTCTCTATAACATTGAAAATACCAAGCATTTACAAATGAATAAAATTTTGGCATTAAATAACCCATAAGAAGTTGATATGCCTTTAAACAAATAAATCAGACCAAACTAATAAAATCCACTCTGAATGATTGCAGGCTTCCCATAGTTAAAGAATTAAAAGAAAATATGCTGTATGTCCTGCATACTATTGCTCAAAACGACTTTTAGAATAGTTAGGTTTTGTTTATTTGTTTTATTGTACTTCACCCTTTTCTGGATTATTCAATACTGAAATTTGATTCATTTGTAAATGTTTAATTATAATCATAACTATTGATATTTTCAATGTTCCTCAGCAATCTTTTTTTTAAATGCACTTTTTTATTTGTCAATGTTCTTGCCCAGTCGGCTTGGGCTGTAGAATACACTGACTGCATCTCTGCAGAGGAGTTAGACCCCACCAACGAGTGTCCTGGATATGACACAAAACCATCTGATGATGAGGTTCCAGTGATGCTGGAGCTTTGGGGAATGTGGAGCACCCCTTCATTGCCATTGCTCCCTGAATGGTAGCACCTGATAGGGTCCTATCTATGGGTTAAAGAGAACTAAACTGCATACTTATGCTAAACTGAATTGTTTGAAATAGAACTGATTATTTGTATAAAAATGCACTTGGCATTAAATAACCTACAAAGGTTGATATGTCATAAAACCCAACCAACCAACCTAATCAATGTTCTGGTTGATTGATTGTCAACCCTTGATGGATTATTTAATACTGAAGTAAATCTTTTTTTAAAGCAATTACATAGTTTCAAGTAAGTATTTGTAAACAATTGTATGGTTTCAAGTAACTATTCCGTTAAAGATTATACCACCGAGAGGCAGGCTTTTGAGATCAGCATCATGATGGGCTGTGTGATTTCCTCACTTCTTTTCGTTCTGGCTATAGAACTCATATTACGAGGCGCAGCAAATAAGTCAAGAGGAATGATGAAAAATGAACATCTGATTCCTCCTCCTTCCAGAGCTTTAATGGATGACATCACCATTCTCATCCCATCCAAAATCGCTGCCAATGGTTTACTACAAAGGTATTCTGACTTTTTCACATGCATGAGAATGAAGGCTAAGCCAAAGAAAATCAAAGCCAATCGTTAGTCAGAGGATCTGTCAAGGAGACCCATTTCAAAATTGGGGGTGATAAGATCCCAACAGTCAGGGAGAAGCCGGTAAAGAGTCTCGGAGTCTTTATTCAATCCCACTGACTGATCGTCATAGGGGTACAGAGGTTCAGAAAGTAGCCTTGAAGGGGCTTAAATCAATTGACAAAACTTGTCTACTCGGAAAGATGAAGGCCTGATATTACCAGCATGGTCTGTTACCTCGTCTTTTGTGGCCCTTACATATCATGATATTACGATATTTCGCGTTGAGCGGATTCAACAGTATAGCAACAAATACCTGCATTAGTGGCTCGGAGTTCCTTCTTGTTTTTTGAAAGTGGGTTTATATACCAATTCTGGAAACCTACAGCTCCCAATATCTTCACTGGTAGAAGAATTCAAAATTGGAAAAGTATGCCTTCACATGATGATGAAGGACTCAGCCGACGAGATCATTCAGAAGGCAAATCCAGAAATAAAATCAAGTATGAAGTGGTTGGCCGTTAAGGCCACCCAGGAGGCAGAATGCAGCCTATGAGCAAAAGACATCATAGGCGTCATTCAAACCAATCGAGCTGGGCTGGGTAGCACGAGCAAAAAGGTATTCTCCAAAGTAGGCCCAAAGGGCAAAAGAGACAAGGTGAGCGAAGAAGTCAGGATGTTTGAGGAGGATCAAAGAACAGCCAGTGCTACTACTCAGGCTAAACAATGTGCTTGGACAAAATGGAATGATATCGAACCAATTAAATTATCATGGAAATCCTTAATTGCAATGGAACCACTGGCGATATCATTCCTGCTTTGCTCTACTTATGATCTCTTACCAAATGCGACCAATCTAAAATCATGGGGATATACTGATTCGGACCTGTGCTTGTCATGTAAAAGTGATCGGGGTACCTTGGGCCATGTACCATCTGTATGTCCACAATCGCTTCAAATGTACACTTGGCGACATAACAAGGTGTTAGAGGTGGTCATAGGATTGTTAAGAGCACAATGTGAGACAGCAAATCAGCAACCTGTAACAGCCAAGGAACCCATAATTCAGTTTCTCAAGGAAGGTGAATGTCCTGTGAGGAAACAAAAACATCCCAATATGAAGCTACTGAACATAGCTAGTGACTGGAAAGTTTCTGCGGATCTCAAGACATCTCTACAATTTCCAGTTCACATTATTCAAACAGAAAAATGGCCGGACATTGTAGCATGGTCTGATTCAAAGAAGAGTGTCCTTCTCATAGAATTGACTGTCCCCTGGGAAGAAAACCGGGAGGATGCACATGAGCGGAAGAAAAACTGATACGAGACACTGCGTGCCGACTGCATGGAAAAGGGTTCGAGATGCCATGTGATTCCTATTGAGGTTGGTTTTGATGGTTTTCTAAGGCACTCAGTCATTTCGTTTCTCTCAAAAATAGGAATCACTGGCTACAGTTTAAAAGTTGCCTCAAATCGTCTTCAGACCACGGCGCAATATGCATCAGGTTAGATTTGGTCGAAAGCGAGAAGGTTTTAGCATGAATGAAATACACATGGAACCACCATTTCCATGTGATTACGTAAGAAACGGTTACTGTAAACGCGTAATAACATCAACGGCTGAAAGTAAATGCGTTTTTTGAAAAATCACAAACTGCACTAAAAATGAAGATGAACGTCCAATGTAGTCTCTGCTCTCAATTGATCTGGCGTATATATATATATATATATATATATATATATATATATATATATATATATAAATAAGTCTTTTAATACCCTGTCTGGTGACAAAAGTTGCTTGGTAGTGCCAGGAATGGCAGTAACACCTTAAGCTACTGAAACTGTGTTATCACCCCTGGTTCATGGCTGATGAGGGCAGGATATCACATGTGTTTTCACACGTTGTATGATGAAAAAAAAATCCTATTTGATAATAATCATTTATTTGCACTCAGTAATATGGTATCAGGTATCCCTATTGAATACAAATAGTTTACACAATTATATGGTTTCAAGTATTTCTCTCTAATACTAATTATTTTCAAATCGATCTATTTGACCCATAGATGGAATCCTATCAGATACTACCCCTTTGGGTGGGAGAGGAACTGGGACTAATGATAATGAAGGGGTACTCAACACTCTGAAGAACTCTAGATATGGAGCCTCACTACCGGGTGCAATTTAGTGCCATATAGAAGACATCTTTTGTGTGTGTTGGGGGGAGGAATGGTTTCATCTCTCTGCAGGGGATTCAGAGAATTCTAATTCATGCCGACAGGACTAGAGTTTCAGAACTGGAAAAATGCTGAGAATAGTATGTCAACAGTGGAAGGGACTATTTTGAAGGAGATGTATCTCATTGTTGTAGATAAAGCAATAAATTTGTTTTTTTCAATAAAAGGTTAAGGGTTTTTTCACACACTTTGGATGTATGCAGGGACGGACTGAGTATCAGAAAACTGAGCAGTGTCCAAATACCCAAAGGTCCAAAGCACAAAGACGCTCAAATAGCTAAAATATTTCAACCCTATGAATCCCAGTTGTTCCATTAGTATAATCTGATAGATACTCATAAAATGATAAATAAGTTTGTATGTATTTACCCTACCTCTCTGGAATTAGCAGGATGTAACACAAGGTCAGTTTGAATTTGGAAGTTTCTTTCTTCTAAACCTGTAGCTATTTCAAGGGTAAAGAGCCCAGTCTACCCAACTATTTACTCATATCTGGGTGGAGAATAAATAGATTTATACTTTTTACAAGAGTATTAACTTGAAGTGAAATACAAACAACCTCATTGAGGATTTAAACTTGGCTTACTGAACCCATTTCCGATGATAATAACTATTACCTCATGTGTACCTCCATGTTTTTTTTAGGGGGTGTCCTTGTGGAGTAATGGTTAAAGTGCTGGACTGTGGAATCATGGTAAGTGAGTTCAAACTCCAGTCATGCTATTATGTTTACTTTTGGAGAAATACCCTTGGGAAAGGTATGAACTCCCTTATCCTCCCAGCTGTGGGTCAAATTGTACCACTACTGTCCTTGTAGATGGATGGATTCAGCATTAAATTACCCAAGAAGGTTGATATGCCATAAAACAACAAAACTAAACCATAAATAAACACCCAACAGATTTCTCTCTATTTTTGAGACATGAAACTTTAGAAATGAACCTCTGGTTAAGGTGGAAATATGGGTATGAAATGCAAGGGATGGGTTTAGGTACTAAATACAATTTTTGCAATGAGGCCCTAATCACCGTATATTTAATAGATTACAGAAAAAAATATGAAAAAAATAACCTGTAACATTATACCAGCCATTAACAAGAAATTTCCATTCCACCTGTAAGTCTGAATGATCCACATTTGATAAAATGGCAACAAGGTTGAGCCAAGTGATAAGCCTGAAGAAACCGCTGCAATAGCGTAATTTTGTCCCGTATCAAAATACTTGGAGATGGCTGCATATGAAACAACATTCACGATGCACAGTCCAAAACCTGGAAAATGAAGGAACAAAGTAAAGCAAATTATTGTGCATGAAATGTAGGCATGTGAAATTTTTTCTATTGTGTTGGGGGAAATATTTGAGACCTTAATTGTATTGTTTATTTAGAAAAAGACATTTCACAAAGTCACAGCATCTCTGTAATACAGATATCTGTATTATTTACTTCCATATCTGTATAAATAGATTAGAGAATAAATGAATTCAGATGGTTATTTAGTATTTGGTGAATTTAAGGATATCAGATATTAAATAGATATCAGATATTAAAAAAAAACAAACATGGTTTGTGTAAACCAGTCAAAGTATGTGATGTCAGTTGATAAAAAGCAGAGATTTGCAGATCAAAACATTATACAGTGATGTCACAGTCCAGCATGTTGATCATTATGTCAGAAAGTCTTCCCACCTCAAAACATAGTGATGTACAAGTCATATATATATATATATATATATATATATATATATATATATATATATATATATATATATATATATATCAGTAGTGTGTTGAGGCTAATGTAATGGGGTGTGCACTGTGGTACTGTGCTAGAGTAAATACTTAATATCTGTGATATTTAAATGATATATTTATAAATATATATCATTATCATCATCGTCATCATCATCAAGTTGTGCTGATAGCACAGAGTCCCTAGAGTCTCTCTATTCTTATTTTCTCTCTGTCCTGGCAGGTCCTTTAGACAGCATTGAGTGTCTGCTTTGAGTTGATATATGTAAGTCTTTGCTGGTCAATCAACACTGCTGTGTCTATGATTAGGAGTCCATAGAAGGATGTCACATCTACTGAAAGCAATGTCTCCATATGCATAGGGAAGGCATAAACTGCTATTGACAGGTTGTCGAACACATGGAAATCTGGTCAGAGTTCTCTGATAGAATAAAACTGGATTTCTTCCAAGCTGTAGCCGTGTCAGTACTACTGTATGGTTGCACCACCTGGACTCCAATGAAATATATATATATATATATATATATATATATATATATATATGAATGCCTGCAGAGTCAGAAAAAAATCTACCAAGGTTTCACTAAAACCAATCATCAGAACATTTCTGACTAAAGGTGGGTCAAATCCAACTCCATTTTATTGATTGAAAAAACGCTAGGAAGAATGAAATTAGCAAAAAAAAAATTAATTCATAAAAAATTTATTACTTAATTTAAAAAAGGTATTTGTAATATCCAGTCGGCATCTGAAGACAATGGGTGTGGATTATTCATGTATAGAATATATGAGGAATATCATATAAATCTATGGGAGTGCTTGATGTATGGCTATTGTTATATATTCCTTTTCAGGTACATATATTAAAACTCACATACAGAGCATATACCATAAGGAAAACTCAAACCTGTCATTATAATTTTATTTCGACAAAGAATATTATAATCTTCATCTCTTCAGATGACTTGCACACTTAATTTGAGGGTGAAAAACAATGGATTACTTTTGACATCAAGAAAGTTAATATATATATATATATATATATATATATATATATATATATAGATATATATATTAACTTTCTTGATGTCACACTCATTTTAGATAATGGCACCTTCAAACCTTAGTGTAGATAGTTATAAGTCCTACCATGTAAACAAAATAGATGTGATTGTAATAATTTGAAATAAAAGCACCTAATAGTTGCCGAAAGGTTTCCCATTTTTCTTTTTTTGGTGGGGGTTCAGGGATGATAGCCCAATTAACTTATGGATTTAATTCATGTAAAAGGAGTTAACAGAAAAATAAAAAGATAATAATTTAGTTTGCAGGCTTACATTATTCAAAAATTCCACCAAAAGAAAAACCTAGCATATGTTTAAATTGGGATGAGTCAGTTTACAAGAACACCTTTTTACAGAATCTTAATTCTTTTAATACTTTTTTGTTTTAATCCCCTTTCCTTTTTTCCAGAAAAAAACAAACAAACAAAAAAACAACATATATATATATATATATATATATATATATATATATATATATATATATATATACTGTAATTCATATTTGCTGTTTTTCACCCTCAAATTATGGGTGTAAGTCATCTGAAGAAATAAGATTATAATCTTCTTCACCAGAATAAATTTGTAATGACAATTTGACCAGGTTTAAGTTTTCTTACAGTTACATTATATATATATATATATATATATATATATATATATATATGTGTGTGTGTGTGTGTGTGTGTGTGTGTGTGTGTGTGTGTGCTGAGGTTAATATCATGATATGTGCATTGCACTGCTGTGAGAGAATATTTTTTTCACAATACTGAAGTCAGAAATACTAAAAAAATTAAGCAACCAATTTTACAAACAAAACAGTTTTTTGGCAATTTTATTAATTTGCATAGTTTTACACATAGTTTTATGATTGTATTATATCTCATTTGTAATTTTATCAATTTTTATAGTTTTATTGCCATTTTAATTTTCTGATTTTTGGCATATATTTCTGGCTGAAGTTTTCAGTAAAATTTCAGCTGATTTAATTTCTCTCGGGACTTATATCTATAGAAAAGTGTATATTTTTGAACATCCAATTGATATTTTTATCAGAATTTATTGAGTAAGATAAAGGGTTAGTTAACAGATTTTTTTTTGTTACAAAATACCATTTTCATAAACTCATTCATTCCTAAATTTATAAGTATAAAACATTTTATTGAAATCCAATAATTAGTTGGTTTTTGGTAGATTTTAAAATCTGAGTTTCAATCATCAAAAATATAGTTTTGTAAATTAATATATCTCATGGTTTACAAATGGAGATTGGACATGATTTAAAATTTTTTCTTCAAAAAGTTTAAACTAGAATTTTCTTCAATAATTCAAAATCAGAATTTCTTCAATTATTCAGGATTGGAATTTTCTTTAATAATTTTAAATTGAAATTTTTTTCAGTAAGTTTCAATTGGAATTTTCTTCAATAATTTAAAATAAGAATTTTCTGCAATAATTTTAAATGGGAATTTTCTTGAATAATTTTAGATTGGAATTTTCTTCAATATTTTTAAATTGGAATTTTCTAAATAATTCAAAATTGCAATTTCTTCAATAATTTAAAATCAGAATTTCTTCAATTATTCAAAATCAGAATTTTTTCAATAATTCTTGTAAATAGCTAACAATAAAATTGATAGTTAAAATTTCCAGGAGTTTTTATCAATTACCTTATGAAAAATATGTTTAAATCTTTAAAATAATCATGTATTAATACTGTAACTGTAGAATTTAGAATTTAATATCAACATTGATAATTTTTGTATATAAAATGCTCAAGAATGTAAAAAATCATGAAACATTGCGAAATTCACGGTATAACTTTTCTGGCTAAAATAGTTCTAGTTGACCATCATAAATAACAGCTAATATTGTTATCTCAACAGTTCCAAACATCAACCTGTCTTCATCTTTATTTCTAAATGTGTATTATTAGATTTGAAAACAACTTATGATCAGATTATATCATAATACTGCAAGAAAAGAGTCATTATAAAGAAAATCAGTTTCAGTTAACGAATTTTCATTAAATGTATGCATACAACTTCTCACAATGAACTAAATACAGGATATCTGCTGGTGTAATGTCACTCAACCTTTGGCCCTTATTTTTATCATTCTCTCTTTATCCTACAATCCACCTCATGCCATTTTATGAAATAACAAGCTATGCAGTATGCAATGCTATCTCAGAGCAACTGTCAAAATATTTTAAAACAGAAGAAAGAAAAAACAGTATACCATTATGATTATTGATCATTTAGGATATATCACATTTTTTCATGTTTGTAATATTATATCCTAGGTACAAAAGTGAAGTTCAGAACGATGGTACAAGATGTTTGTAAAGATCATTAACTTGATGAGTTTGTGTAATAGATACAAGAAACATGTTTAAGGATGGTTGTTATTGCTGGCCAGGGTTTTTTTCTTTAGAAACAATGTAGATCAATCTGTATGTGTACAAAAAGAGATATTACTCACAACATATTACTTGAAGAGTCATCAGTAATGATATGGGCTCTTGTAAATTGCTAGTGATTTTTAATAAGTATCATTGCCTGTTTGTTTGTTTTACATTGCTAGAATGATGGCCCTAAGATACATCAACATGTTTGGCTTAACTGAGATGAAAGAGAGAAAACTTTTATAGTCATTTTAATTTATATTCATACCATAAACTGCAGTTATTTTGTTAGTCATGAAAAGGACTTATGTTCAAAACTCCTGGTGGCAAAAGATTTGGTCAAGGGCCGATAATCTGAATAAATACTATAACAGATTATTGAGTGAATCTAATATTTCTGAGGGGGTGTCCTCATGGTGTAATGGTTAATGCGCTGGACTGCGGAATTGTAGTAAGTGAGTTTGAACTCCAGTCATACTATTATGTTCACTTTTGGATAAATACTCTTGGGAAAGGTGTGATCCCTTAATCCTCACATCTATGGGTTAAATAGTACTACTAGTGTCCTTCTAGAAAGATGGATTTGGCATTAAAATAACCCAGGAAAGTTGATATACCATTAAATAACAAAACCAATCCAAAACCATTATTTCTGATGAATTGACTTGAATAGATTTGAAGCCCTCCCAATATAAATTTATATATATGTGTATACATAAAGCTTCTGGCTCTCTGGGCTTAGGTTCCACATAAAACTGTGTTGCCAAAACAACTGCTTCTTACTATCTCAAAGAAATTTCTAAATAGCCAATGACAGAACTTGACAAAGGTAAGATTTTTTTCTAACAGGATTAGTTAAATTGCATTTTTTGCTTTAAAAATTGTTAAGTAAAAAAAGAAAAGAACACATAAAACTGAAAATGAATAACCAAATTTTAATTTTAATTTTCAATTTTATTTTTTAATAACCAGCTTTTTTTTTTTTTATTAGTGAATGTTTAGTTTAGAGATTTTATAATTATTTTCAGCTTTGAGAGTGCTATTATCAATCTTAATCTTCTCGAAAACTGGCAGTGTTAGCCTTATTACAAATCAAATAATTGTTGGGTATCACCTACCTTTTCAGCATAATGAGCTGTTCCATCTGCCATATATGGCAGTAGCGGAGATCAATCTGGGAATAAGCCTACGAGTCAGACCAGAAGAGCCGTTCCTATTGTTGAAGTATATCATTACTCTATCACTAATCCTATGTTCTTATTACTAACAGTCTCTCTCTTGTAAATACTCTTTCCTGTAAATATAACTATTTTCCTCACATATCATGGTTTGTCTTATTATTACTACTACTTGTGTTCACTGACCAGAACACAACAATAATCTATCATAAAAAAGTGAAATTTTTCTAAAAATATGATGAATATACTTATTTATAAAGTGTGCTACTTACTTCCCAATTATTTGGTGTGCTAAATGGTTGTTATTTAGTTTGCTTTGTGTAATGGTTGTTTTCTTAGAAAATGGAATTAGTGAACTTAGTTCAAACACTGGATGAGAATATTTGCATTTCACTTTATGCTAATGCCCTTAAAAAAGGTGTAAATCTACCTGTTCTCTCCCAGTATCTATCAGTAATTAGTTGAGAAGACTGGATAGGTTAGCCTTGGTTAGGCAACCAGTCTAGGAAAAGGAAAACACTGAATTCAAACCAACTGTACTTTGCTTAAAATTGACCTTGTGTCACTGTCTGTGGCTTAGGTGTTCAGTAGATACATACTTAACAATTCTATACTTCTATTCTATTGTATTAGCATGTGTATAGTGAGCATATATATATATATATATATATATATATATATGTGTGTGTGTGTGTGTGTGTGGTTGTGTGTGCACAAGGTACTACCCAAGTTTTTCTCAAATTTTCACAGTGCATAGGAAAGGAATATAATCACTTGGCATTGTCGTTTATGAAATTTAGACATACTCATACATGTCTGAAAGAGAATGTGGAAACTTAGCATTTTATTGTCAAATTATTCAGACATTTGAATCAACGATCCTATGTATAGCATGATAGGTTAAAGAGAATATTTATAGATTTTACTGAATTTGTTTTCCATCTGATCTGATACTAAATACATACATATATATATATATGCAGCATTTTCTCATGATTAAATAAGGAAAACACTTAGCTTCTGCCTATTTTAGAGTTGATCAGTCTAAGTTTTCATATGAGTCGTAAGATATGGATGAAATGAATTCAAAAAGGCTTCAGTTGGGACCAAAAGTATTGGGGGAAAATATGGTGCCTTTTTGAATTCACTCCATCTAGATGTCTAACCACTCTTATGAAGACTTGAACAGATCAACTATAAAATAGGCAGAAGCGAAGTGTCTGTCTTATTTAATTGAACATATATATATATATATATATATATATATATATATATAGAGAGAGAGAGAGAGAGAGAGAAATAGGGGGAAATAGACAACTTGTTTAAAAACGTTTGGTAAATCAAAAAGTGCTCAAGTGCTCTCCAGTAAAGCAGGATAAAACCTTGAAGAAATTAAAATATCACCTCTTCTACACTATCTGCCAAACTATAATTTCCACTAATTTATTATTTAACACAGGAAAAGCATAAGCTGTATGACCTACCAATTGTACTAAAGAAAAATGGCAGCATAGATGGAACTTTAAGAAATTCAGTTGGCTGGTTGTTTGGGTTTTATGGCATATAAACCTTTGTGGGTTATTTATTTTTACACAAATAATCAGTTCTATTTCAAACTATTCAGTTTAGCATGAGTACACAGTTTCATTGTCAAAAACATTTCTATTTCAAGCTATTTAGTTTAGTCAAACAGTTCTAATTAAAACAATTCAGTTTAGTATAAGTATAGTTTTTCTGTACACGTAGTTAAATGTTAGAATAGTTCTATTTCAAACAATTCAGTTTTGGATAAGTATGCAGTTTAAATATCAAAACAGTTTAGCATACGTACGCATTTTAGTTCTATTTGACCAATAGATCATGTTCTACCACTCCGGGACAGAGTGGACCAGGGAGGGATGGCATTGAAAGAGTGTTCCGCATTCCTCAAAGCTCCAGTATTACTGGAATGTCACCATCAGATTGTTTAGTGTCATATCACGGACACTCGTTGGGTGGGGATCTTACCCCTCTGCAGAATAGCAGTGGGTGTATTCTATAGCCCCAGTCGTCCGGGCAATAAGAAATTCAGTAAAGTTGGTTGGTTATGTTTTACGGCATATCAACCATTGTAAGTTATTTAATGCCATTTTCTTTTTTACTCACGAACAATTTGTTGGTAACATTGTCTTAAAATGAACCAGAGCTCATTTGTTGGCACACAATTAATTAATTAAACTGTTATATTTGATTCATGGAATAGATTCTAACCGGTACTCCCTCTCCAGATCAGATTGGACCAGGGTAATGAATGGGTACTCTACAGTCCCTAAAGTTCCAGGACTGGAGCCTCACCTTCATATGGTTTAGTGTTATATCCAGGACACTCGTTCGTAGGTGGGGTCTTACTCGTCTGCAGATAAGCAGACGGCGTATTCTACAGTAAAGGGATAATTTTTTATAATACTGAACGGAATAGTACTAAATGAAATTGAAACCGTATAATACGGATTTCGATGCAGGAAATCATTCATTGAGGGAAGAAATTCCTATCTTTTCCTGAAATTCTTTTGGTTTTAATCAAATGTGGACTATTAAAATTAGTAAATAGTTGGTCCACAAATTGAAGTAAGGAAAATAACCTAAGTTGGTATTAAATTACTGACTGCAGTATGAACAGATTATAAAAAAATCAGATACAGACTATGCATAACACTGTAAGAATTCAGTATTTATATTCATTTCATCTTTAGGATGAGTCTCCATGGCATAGTGGCTAACGTGCTGGACTTTAACATTGTAGTGTGTTCGAACTCCAGTCGCGCTATTATGTTTACTTTCAGACTAATACTCTTGGAAAAGAGTATGAATCGTCTTATTCCCCCAGGTATGGGTTAAATAGTGCCATTAATATTCTTCTACGAGAATGGCTTTGGCATTAAATAACCCACGAAGGTTGATATGGCATAAAACAAAGAAACCAAACCATTTCATTTTACATTTACTCTGATGTTTGTATCCTATTTGATAAATGGAAGTTTTAGTCATGAGACTATTATAAAAAAGGTGAGATTTTAATTTGTTTAAGGTTATATATATATATATATGTGTGTGTGTGTGTGTGTGTGTGTGTGTGTACTTATTCATAGTTTTTATTTTGGTTGTAGAGTTTGAATGATGTAGAGTTTAGTTAGAAGTAATACCCAATAATATCTGTTCTGATTGTATAATGTTCCACGAGAAGTTATAAAAACCTGATATCTTTGGTTAAGAAGAAAATTGACTATAAATAAAAGTAGATAATATTTGCTTTTAATGGTCAATTTTGTGAGCCATTAAGTTTGATTCCAGGTCATATTTACCGGTTTGTGTTATCATTCATAGTAAATGAATAAATAAATAGAGAAAGAAAGAAAGAAAGAAAGAAAGAAAGAAAGAAAGAAAGAAGAGCAATTATTTTATAATTAGAATTAAAAAAAGAAATTAAAACGATTATAGTGAGCCCTGATACAAACTTCATGCAACTATTACGCAATAAATTGGATTGGAAATAACTTTATTCTTTAAGATTGTTTTAAGATTAATTCGCTAACAATATATACATTTTTTTTGCTGTGTTATGATAACATACACACAAAAATCGGATCATTATAGAATAAAATGAGAAAAAAAGTTTTAAAAATTTACATTGGTCTATTAATTAATGTGTTTTTACGTAAGAATAAGCATGCAGTCAACCTTTTTTTGAAAAATTTAATGTTCACTACCTAATTAAACAATACAATGAAAGACGATGGCTATCTCTAACAACACCAATATCAACAACAACAGGGGTTTTCAAAGATGACTGTTGGAGTAATATTAATAATAATAATGATAAAAATAATAATAATAGCCATAAAAAATGATCATAAAGATGAGAATGGTGATGATAAGGATTACAATAGGAAAGAAACAGACAAGGATAACAATTATCGTTCCTCTTATTGATAAACCCCCATTTTAAGAAAGACAACAAAACATGCACACATTTTCGTACAATTTATTTAAAAAAGAAAAAAGAAAATATGTAAAAAAAGGGAAAGTTTAATATCTTTGAGATTTCTGCTGATGGACATCATTGACTGTAAAGGCACAACACACTTACCTTTTCTTTTTACTGTATACATCGGCAGCGTTCTTACCTGTGAATCTCCCCAGAATACTTGATATTATTTGTCTTGCATGAAATAAAGGCTTGGGCGTCCTTGAAACAGAGTTGTTACACAATACTGTGGATGTTCTTGAAAAGCATTACTGTGGTCTCAAATTAATGCCAGCCCGGGTCACACTTCTCTCTCTCTCTCTACACATTGGACAAACGCTCCCGTATATATTTCTTTGAGGAGGAACAGCAGGCTAGCAGAGGAATTTGGGACAATAGGTCAACAAAGGACTAGATTCTGGTAATAATCAGAGAGATAAACAAAAAATCAAGAAAGATAAAATGGTCAAACTTATTCCCTTATTAAAAAAAAAAAGCCATAGCAAGAGGCAAAAAGGATTAAGACTCAAATGTCTCAGGGGAGGTAATTTTTTTGTTTATTTTTTGCAATTTGTATCCAGGAAAAAATATTATGTCCTGAAAAAAAGAATTGACCTAAGAAACAAACCTGTTTGAAAAAATGCAAATTTCAAACAAATCTTAAAAAAAGAAAAAAGAAAAAAATCAGCATCTTAACATAGTTGATAAGAGAGAGAGAGAGAGAGAGAGAGAGAGAGAGAGAGAGAGAGAGAGAGAGAGAGAGAGAGAGAGAGAAGGGGGACTTATAGGAGTACTATGCTAAAAGGGTTTGTACATAGTAATGCAGCAATTTCTTTACTTGCATAATTGAAAGCTGCTTCATCAGAAAAATATTTTCCTCAAAATAAGGAAGAAAAAATGAAATGGTATATAAAAATGTTTTCAATATATCAGGTTTTGTACTTGTAGAAAATAAAAAAATTGTATTCAAATTTTAAGAATCTGTCTAAAAAGTAATAAGATTGATTGATAGATTGTAATGGCATATTAACTTGTCAAAGGTTATTTCATGCCTAGAAGTTAGGGATTGCATTCATTACACGTTCGTATTTACATTTTTTGTGTGGTGATTTCTTAAGAATTTTTTTATGCAAACAGTCCTATCAAATATGAAAGCTTTTTAAACAGATCTATTTGACCCATAGACGGGACCTTCACAGATACTACTACTCCCGCTTAGAGAGGAGCTGGGAGTAATGGTAATGAAGAGGAACTCCACACTTCCTAGAGTTCCAGATATGAAGCCGCACTATGAGATACAGTTTAGTATGATGCATTGGACACCCTATTTTTTTCCGCTGGGCTTTATCTCTCAGTAGAGGGATACAGTTATCGTATCTGACCTATAAATGAGACGCTTACACCAGATTAGAGTGATTTTGGGAGTAACGACAATGAAAGGGTACTTCACTCTCCCGATTTCTAGAACTGAAGCCTCGCCATTAGATACAGTTTAGTGTCATACATTGGACACCCTATTTTTTTCGCGGGGTCTTACCTCTCCGTAGGAAGATGCAGTCACCATATTCTAAAACCCACCAACAAGGAGGTAAGACTGATTGTGTAAAACATTTTTTTATCATCTACTTAATTACGAATCAACTGTATATCCTTTAAAATAATACCCTTGAAAGCCGTACGCCAACGAAGTTCCTATTTCTGAAAAAAATGCTGGAAGTCTTCAACTGACACTGCCGTCAGTTGGTTCTTCCCATTTGTGTTGTAAGTAGTAACCATGGGGATGATTTTTGGGAAGAGGAAATAATCGGACAGATTCAGACCAGGAGAGTAAGAGTGTCGGAGGATCACAGAAATATTATTTTTGTCCAAAAAATCGTTCATTGGTGCAATAATCTTGAGTTCCGTTTGACGATTGTTTTCTATTTTATAACAAATGAAACAAAACTAAAATAGGATTTAAGTTGTCATTATTTTAATACTACTCTACTGCCCAGCATCAAACAATTTTTATTCTTGTCTTTGTTGTCACCTATATGTATATATATATATATTTATGAAAAAATATTTAAATTTGATTAAGATTCTCTTTTTGTTTTTGCTGTGATAAATAAAACTATATTACTATATGAATAGAAGTATAGAAATGACAATTTTATGACTACATGCATGTGAATATATATATATATATATATATGTAAGTTGGCGACTGTAGTCAACGGTGACCCGAAGGCTCCCTTTTAAATAGTTACTACACCGAGGTGTAGGGGAGGGCGCTAGT
>OY757913.1:33117352-33189852 GCA_963585895.1 Sepioteuthis lessoniana
GATAGACTGCGGCTTCGAAGTAAGCGAGTACAAACTCCAGTCGTGTTATTACGTTCACCTTCGGGCTAATGCCCTTGAGAAAAGATATGAATCCTTTAATCCTCTCAGCTATGGGTTAAATAGTATAACTGCTGTTCCACAAGAATGGCGTTGCCATTAAATAGCCAACGAAGGTTGATATGCCATAAAACAAAGAAATCAACCAACCTTAAATATATACGCTATCACTGATATTAAGCTCTTGTTATTTGTAAATATACCAAATTATATTATATTTACCCGGTGGAATGAGTGACATGTTAAGGGTAAAATTTATAAAAAATGTCTTATTCGCAATAAAATACGATATATATATATATATATATATATATATATATATATATATATATATATATATATACTTGTATACAAGCACACACATATATATGCATGTAATAATGATAATAATAATAATAATAATGATAAAAATAGCAGCAGTATATTCAAGAAAGCTTTTATCAGTTGAAGATACTGGGTTTGGGCATAGTTTGATGCTGAAACATCATTACCACTAACCAAGAGCCCCCAGCAGTACCTAACGATATCACTCAGCTGGTTGAGTTGTTAACTTTATTTCAGCGGGAAAGTTTTGACGACGTTTCAAATCTACTCCAGTTTATGCTGAAGTGCCTAAAAGTTATCATCATAGGAAATAGATTCAGTAACTTGAGTTCAAATCCTAGGCAAAGCTATTTGCATTTCACTTCACGCCAATGCCCTTGGGAAAACATGAATCCACCTGTTCTCCTTCAGCAATGGGTAATTAGTAGGGAAAATTAGATTTTTTGGCCTTAAGCAACTAGTCTAGGAGAAAGAAAACTCTGAATTAAAACCACCTTTTCTCTGTTTAAAAATTGACCGTGCGTAGCATACTGCTCCTAGCAGAGTGGTTGACTTGTTGCGTAAACACATACACATACACATATATATGTATATATATATATATATATATATATATACTTTTTAACTGTTTATCGTTACATATATAGGAATTACATATGTGTATAAATATATTGCTCAATTTGAAAGTCAGTATGATGAGTCATTTTTGTTGGATTAGGTTTATATATAAAAACATGATAATTTTAGAAATATACATAGAGAAAATTAATTTCGCTTGTAAAGATAAGTCCATCTTGCAACATAGAAAGGGGAAGTAGAAGAGGGAGAGAAAGAGAGGAGTAAAAAGATGAACAGAGAAAGGAGGAGGAGAGAGAGCAAAAGATGGACTGCGAGAGAAAGAGAGAGACAGAGAGAGAGGGAGGCAGAAGAGATGGGTAGAGAGAGAAAAGGGAGAAAGAGAAAGGGAGGTAGAGAGAGAGAGATTGGGAAAGAGAGAAAGGAGATATTGATAGAGAGAGAAAGTGTGTGAGGGCGTAAGTGAGTTTGTGTATGTGAGACAGACGGACACAGATAGATAGATTGATAGATAGAGAGAGAGAGAGAGAGAGAAAGAGAGAAAGAGAGCAGACATACAGACAAACTGTACAGTCATTGTCTTAGAATTACCCCCGGTTTAAATGTGTTTGAAAAGTCTTTTTAAATAAATAAATAAATGAATAAATAAATAAATAAATATAAGCTTGTAAATTTAATGGTCAGTTATTAAAAATTTTAGAATCTAAGAATACATTTAAAAAAAAAAGGAAAAACTGATAGTATTGACGGAACCCAATAAATGAAATTCAAAATTTTTTGTTGTTATGTAATCGAGCAATCGAAGAAGAGAAACTAGTCTTTTATTTTTCGTAAAAAATTTTGACGTAACATTCCGACAATTAACCATCGGTGCGATTTCAAACTTGACCTGATGAAATGATGCAAAGAAGATTAGAACGATGATTAATGGTAATTGAACCCTGAGAAATTCAAAGTCGAGGAACGAACCACTTAAACTTGAGACAAGAATAAATAAAATGAATAGAAAATGATAATTTTTAAGAGGGTAAATTTGGCGGTAAAAATGGCTCTAAGGCCATAAATTAAAAAAAAAATGGTTTACGAAAGATTATTAAAAGAAACAGCAGTCAAGATTCGATTCAGAGACACATAAAAGCGATGCATTCTTACCTGAGACTAATCCAATGAGGATGGTGATAGCGGGAACGCTATTTACGAAGGCTGAACTTGCAAAGCCAAGACTTGAAAGCAAGGCTCCAATAAGGACGACCACTCGAAGTCCAAATCGACTGATAAGTGGATCCACAAATATTCCTGCAAAACAGAAGAAAAAGTTATTTATTTGATATGAAAAAAAATTCTTATAATAATAAGTTATAGCAAAAGAAATCCTGCCCACACATTAACTTACATGTAGAGACTTTCGGTTTATAAAATATATAACGTATGTATTTACCCGACCCCTTCTCCACGGGCAGAATGTGACACAAGGTCTATTTGTTAAGCAAAATACAGCTGGTTTGAATTCAGAGTTTTCCTTCTTCTACCTTAGTAGCCTAACTAAGGTTAAAGAACCCGGTCTTCCCTACTACTTACCTATAACTGTAGGGAGAAGGGATGGATTTATTCCTTTCTCAAGGGCATGAGCGCGAGGTGAAACGCAAACAGCCACGTCCAGGATTTGAACTCGGGTCACTAATTCCATTTACTACGACGATAAACGTTACGCCAAGCGCACCTCACATATATTATGGAGCATTTTTAGGGACAGAATAAAAACCTGTACGAATTCAAAAGTTAAACTTAGTTTAATTTCAAGAATATAATTAACATTACTAGTAATAATGAGTAATATATTTTGAGGACAAAATGTGAAATTAGATAAAAAACAGCAATTTAAGATTAAATTGGATGATTTCAGAAAAAATCACAAAAAAAGAAGAATTTAAGCGGGCATCTTTCTTAACTAAAAGATAAATTACATAACAGAATTTGATTTGTATATAGACATTGTATCAATAGTGTATATATTCGGTGTAAAGATGCTTTTTCAAAAGGTTGAAGTGAGAAGATAGTAAAAAGTGGAGATGCCTAAGGAGGTATAACATCATCATCATCATCATGTCGCACTGCCAGCACGGATCCCTCTGACCCTCTACCGCCACCCGTCTTTATCATCCATCGCTCCTGGTAGGTCTTCAAGGCTACATTCTGTATCGGCACAGAGTTGTATATAGGTTCTAGCTGGTTGTCCTGCCTTTGCTCGTTCATGTGAAGGGATCCAGAAGGGCTTATGAGTTCGTCCCTACTTCTCCAGCAGTGTCCCACATATCTGGTTCATCTAACTTGGATAGTTTTCGTGATGGGTAGTAGGTGACCGTACATCTGCTGCTTTGTGGGGTGCTGCCTCCAGGACTTGTTCTATACTGCTCTCGGCATTCTTGTGTAATTGCCGTCAAGCTTTTTCTTCATACGTTTAGTTAGCATCCATGTAGTGCATCCATATAGCTGTATCGACACGACCGCTGCTTGGAAAAAACTGCCTTTCATTTTATCGGTCAGGTCTAACTTCCATATAACCGATAGCCAATCGAAAGCTGTCCATACCTTTGCTAGTTGCGTGTTGATGTCTCTCTCGGTTGATAGGACACTGCTTCCAAGGTAGGTGAACTTGTCCGCTAGTTTCAGAGAACTATCATTTAGTGTGGAGATGTCACCTCTTTGATAACAAACATATAATAAATGAGAGATAGGCGCTAAGAAATTAATTCTTTTTTTGACTAGCAGAACCAATGGAAATTCCACTGTTTAATTACTATACACAAACTACAGATTGGTTTGGTTTTGTTGGATTTTATGGCATATCAACCATTTAAGATCATTTAATGCCAAATTGTCTTTATACGAATATACTGAATATGATTTGTAAACATTTTGTAGATAAAATTTTTCAACGAGCCTGATCTTATTTTTCTTAAAGTACACAGTTAAATGGTTTCAAGCAATATAATGTTACACAAGAAACAATAAAATATTTTGTTTACTAGAAAATTAATTTAATACCCCACAAAACAGCAGCTGTACAGCCACTTGCCTCCCATCTTATAAACTTTAAATAAGGAGAACAAGAGTTGCTGGGCACTATTGGAGAAGTAAGTGCGTACTCATAAGGAACGTATAGGATTTACACTCCTATATTTTAAATTGGCCGTGATGCTACTTGTTCCCGAAACAAAGATGGCGGACGTCGGTAAACTAATCAGTCTCGGGAACCTATTGGTCAGGAAAATCACGCGGTTAGTGCTCACAACTACGTCTGCAACTTTGATTTTATCCCGCACATTTGGAGCCGACTGCATGACAAGGATTGCCTACATATACTCTCGTCTTCCAAGCACTCATTCGCTTACATTTTTCACTTACAGAGATAGCACATTCTCTCATTCTCTCCATTTCGATTTACAGAAATAACACACTCTCTCTCTTATATTTTGACTTCCAGCAGTCAACCCCACGAAAATGTATTCATTCTACAACCTTTTTCTTTCCTCTTCTGCCTTTTCGGTTAGACTTGTTCCAGCCTCGAACACAGCCTCAGAAATTTCGTTGAACCCCGAAAGAGACAAACAACCAACATGGGAGAAGACACGTTCCTCCTAGGACACGTTGGTATATTTCTATATATCGACATCTTACATGAAATACTTTGTCCACATACATTTTATAGTCTACAGGGCACTTTCAATATTTAGTCTTTTTCCTTAATATCCGTGTTAGTACGCACACACACACACACACACACACACACACACACACACACACACACACACACACACACACACACACACAGAGAGGAATATTCAACAGAATCGTGTAAGTTACACACACATACACACACAGTGAGGAATATTCAACAGACTATATTAGAATATTTGTAATGTTTCCTTTTCCATGTATTTTCTTGATATATAAATTTAATTTTGTTTGTACTACTTTGTTTTAAATGTTTTTTGTCTGCGCCGTTTCACATCTTTTACTTCATTTGCCTTTTCAATGATCAATGATCAAACAGTTCTATTTCAAGCAATTCAATTTAGCATAAATCATAAGTTTTCATACAGTTTAGATGTCAAACAGTTCTACTTGACTCATAGATAGGACCCTATAAGATGCTACCACTCCGGGTGAGAGTTGACCTGGGAGCAATGGCAATGAAGAGGTCCATCACGTTCTCCAAAGCTCCAAGACTGGAGTCTCACCATCAAATGGTTTAATGTCATATCTATGACGCTCGTTGGGGGAGTCTTATTTCTCTTCAGATATGCAGTCGGTGTATTCTACAGTCCCAGCTGTCAGGACTGTGGGTAAGGGAGTGTTTGAGTTTTAAGTATAGTTAAATTTTATTGAATTAAAAAAATAAGTTACAATTCTAACATTACTGTAGTATTTAGCGAAAGTGATAGGGGCTGGTCGAGAGAGGCTGGTTGGAACAGGTGTCGCAGTGAAGTTGTCACCTGGAGAGCTGGCGTGCTAAGATTAACTCGATTCTCACATAATGATGATATGATATGATAATATAATAAAAGGATATGTGGTTGGGTATGGGATGGTTAAGTTTCATAGCATAATTTGTCAATCCATTCTCCTTCACTCCAGCGTGATGCGCATCAAATCCCGAAGATGAACGTAGGTAGGTTGGTGGGTATGTAGGTAGTTACCTTAGTCCTTAGTCGAGGGTGACCCGAAAGCCTCCTTTTTCAATAGCTACAACCCCGAAGTGTAGGAGAGGGCGCTACTTCATTCCCTGGACTGCTTCCCTTTACCCTCACGTTATAATGCCGAGTGTTAACCAAGGCGGCATCAAGTACCATTTTTTGAGTCTTTGGTATGACTCGACCTGGGATTGAATCCCGGTCTCTCAGGCTATTGGCGAACACTCTACTCATTAGGCCAATGGCCCAGTAGGTAGTTACAATAACCTGCCCGAGTATTTACTCATAGGTGGCGGAGGGAAAAATGAATTTATGCCTTTACCAAATGCATTAGAGCAAAGAACTGCTGTTAAAATTCTGAAAGGTTATCTGAACTTGATCACCAATAATTTTTGTATCTCACCATTTTATCTGTACACTGCAGACCTCAGGCCGTCTTCAAGGTCTGTAAGACATATAAAGTCATAAATCTTAGGCTGCCATGTTAGCATTTGGTGTATTATTGGGGATTTGAATTAAGAGTCACTCTGTTTCGAGACCGGTTGCCCTACTAAGACTAGAAACCCCTAGAGCCTAGTCTACCGTATTATTCACTGTTGGGAAGGGAATCTATGAATTCATACCTTTCTCAGAAGTCAACGTACACTGCTTCAGTCAGAATTTGAAATTGGTTGTCATTAACTTTTAAGATCTTAACAAAATACAATTATAAAATACGCGTATATAAAATAAATTATCGCGAGTATGTGACTTGGAGGTTTTTCTTCACAATTTGATTTCCACTAATAATCGTCTGCATTTTCGTCCCAATTGTAAGTGATTAGATTACAATGGTTAATCATTGAGTAGACTACAAAATTGGAGAAATTTTCGATTAAATTTTACCTTGCTAATTCAGTTCATTCCTTTCAATAATTTACTTGAATTTCTTTGTTGACTATTAAATGCGACTCCTTTTTCTGTAGCATCTTGTTAGCCAAATCTTTTAGCACCGGAGACTAGCAGCTTCCACATGGTTCAATATCCTTTGATTGAGCGTTTAAGAACTTACCGTTTCTAAGAATGTATATATTTCTCTAATAAAATCAGCTCCTTTTCTTCTTGGGACAATTGTTTTATACGAGGGGCTCTCCGAAAGTAATGCCTCCAACGTATTTTCACGGAAACTGCAACAGATATCGGAAGCATAATGACACAGTTTGGTAGAGCAAGATTTCAGCTACAAAACACTATCTTTTCCCCACAGTTACCATCAGTGGCTATGCATTTCTCCCGAGCGATGAACAAGAAACAGTAAATGGTGGCCATATTAGGATTGCTCTGAAAGTAATGCCTCTTTTTCATTATGCTGGCCCGTAATTCTAGAAAATGATGTTAGTGGTATGGCAGTAGAAGTTCGAACTTCCCACTCTACCGATAGTAACAAAGCGAAAGTATGAAATACATACGAAGCAGAAATATGTTATTGAATGCTTCAGTGAGGAAAAATATGTGTTCATTGCCATTAATCGATGCTTTATGGCAGGTTGGTTGGTTGGTTGTTTTGTTTTACTGCGTATCAACCCTTTTCGGGTCATTCAACGCCAAATTAAGTGGCAACAAAGGAGTACTCTGCATTCCCCAAAGCTCTAATATTACTGGAGCCTCACCATCAGATTGTTTAGTGTCATATTCCGGACATTCGTTGGGGGAGTCGTACCCTCTACATTTATAAATGTTTAGAGACCAAATAGTGTATAAATTGTGTGGCACAGTAAGCTGGTCAGAATTGTTTTTCAGAAGTAGCAATAACGGTACGTGTGACAAGCCAGATTCAACACAGCAGTCAACTCTTGAAATGAAAAGCTCCCTGATCAGCACATCCACGTGAATCGAGGCGATGAGAGATGGATTACGATTGGGGTCTCTTATTTTTCGGCATGAGAGCCACAAAGTTTAACTCAGGAGGGCATGGGATCGCGACCTAGAAAGGACAGAAAAAAAACCCCCAGCTAAATTCTCATGGTACCAAACATACTCACTACTTGCTTTCAGTGGGTGATAAGGTTTGGGAATCGTCCGGATAGAAGCACATTTTTTAAAATAAAAATGGAGGATGTGGCAAGCAAGAAACTTGCACTTCAAATCTTCTGAACGCTGAAGATCAATGAAATTTATCTGCATTTGAAATGGTACTCCTTCAGTCAACATAAAAAGAAGAAGAAAAAACTAGGAAAGATAGGTAAAAAGCTGCACGGATAGGCCTCAAGGGTCGCATGTAGCCCCCGGGCCGTGGGTTGGGAACCCCTGGACTATGTGGACAATGTTTACCGGAGAACGATATACTTAGCTCTTCTGTTAAAAAGTAGGCCACCTCAACCGGGGCAAATTTTTACGAGAGCGATATTCAGGTCAGTAAAAATGTACAGCCAATGGTAGAGACTATGTTGAAAAATAATGTTTTGTCGTTGAAAATGTTGTCTATCTAATGTTGATATTGTGATCCAAGTTTTTTTTTGTTATGTCCGAGGAAATAAATCGGTGGGATTAACTTTAGGAGTGTCTCTTGTAAATATTATGTCATGTTTATCGGAGCACAGAGTCCCAATTGATGGAGCTGTCATCTGGGTGATTAATCCGCTAACTGCAGGCGTCTGAACGAGAGAGAACAATATGGAAAACGGCTCTGTCATAAAAAAAGAGAAATGAATGATTTTATTTCACTTTTCTCCAGCGCTTTTCTCGGTTGAAATTTATGCTACATTGGATTTCTTTTTGTCCCATTCTTCCAGTTGAGAACTGCGAAGAGGTCACAAATGCAAATTCTTCCAATCTGCAATAAATATCTCCTTCGAGAAAAAGGCATTAAAAAGAAAAAAAAAAGAAGAGAAAACACAGCTTTTATAGAACTTTTAAAATGCAAGGATATTGTGCATATATTGATTGATTTGAATTGATTTTGGTTATGAAATGATCATTTCATAATGATATTATTATTGAGGCATTAGTTTTAGAACACCCAGCATAACTCGACATATGAAACATTACACACAAAGACAGAAATTTATATTAGTAATGTTATATCATTAAATCTGATGTTCACAGTGGACTATGATAAAATCAAGAAAGGTAACCTCTATGTGAAAATAGCCAATTAATAAACCTCTGGCAACTATAACAAAATAGCAACAACCAGTGTTAACCCCAAGAGACAACGTTTGTGCATATGGTTATTTTAGGATTAGCATAACTAGCTATTTATTTGCTTAATTAGACAATTAACCTAACGATAATCTTGTTAATTACTGCACTATTCCCAAATTATTACAGGAACGCTACTTACCGCAACCGTAAGTAATTCCTTGGGGCAGTGACTGTACAAGGCTGGTCTGTGATTTGCTCGTTTTGAAGACATTCAACAGTTCCGAATAGACTGGACCCAAAGAGAATATCTCTGATACGCACATTTGCATTAATATACAACAAAACAAAACTGCACCTTTCTTCCGAGCCGAATATTTGGGCTTTTTTATTTCGATCGGAAGCTTCAGTTCCAGACGAATATCAGGCTTTACTTCAACGGAAATACCCGACTGTTTCCGCTGACTCTGAATGCTACTTTTCCTACGGAGCGAAACCCGCTCGGCCAAATAGGACTTGTCGATCGATACGCTACTCACAATTGATAGGGTGCTGACGAACCGAGAGACGCTGTCTCTTCTAAGCGCGGGACTTGGCAGAAACTTGTTAACACTTAATGCGCTCATTTTTCGAGAAGAGGATTCTGGCGCTCCAGTTACGGTGTTTTTCCTCTTCTTTGCCCTATCGGGTAATTTTAGTGCATCTGGCCCGCTCTTGGAAGAGTTTTTTGAGAACTCAGTAGTGTCCATAAAAGTGCTACTCCTTACAGGACGTCTTTTCGACGTACCGTTTGCGTCGGTTTCCGGGATTTTTTTCAAAGAGAGGCGACTCACCGACCCGAACATGCTCTCCGCGCTCCGACCGAAAAAAGAAAAGCTGGCGGCACCCGTGGAGCATTCCTGATCGGGGCTCTCGCTACCCATCCTCTTCAGTGTGATATTTTCAACTAGTTTCGAACGAAGGAAGCTGCTGGGTGAGATCAACGAATCATTGATTGACGTTGTTCGCCAGCTGATCGAAGGACTGGAAGGTTCACTACTGCTATCTGCTGCCCCTGAGGAAGGCTCTTTGTCTCCCGGTGACATAGCCATCTCCTGATTCGAACCCATAACCTGCGCAAGCAAATTGCTTGGAATTTTCTTTAGGCTAGGCCTAGGTCGTACTTCAGGGATTTCTTTGTCATCCAACTCTGGGATTGTCCCAGGTATATTTATAGAACTGTATAAGGATTTCTCGTCAGAAATTTCTTCCATTTTTAATGTTAATAATAGTAAATTTTTAAGATTAATTATATATATTTTTCTTCTTTTTTTTAGTGTATATATATATTTGCACAAATATACATATTTTTAGTTTATTTGAACCTTCGAAAAACAGACTGAAAGATGAATAAAAAAGCAACAGTGATTACGTGTTAAGGAGTGTCTCATTAAAAAGACGAATTCGTAGTATTAAAAATATAAGTTGTGATGAAAATGTAACAGTTATATACATCATATTTTTTGCTCGTTTTTGTTATTTTTCATTTTTAAGTTTCTGTTTTCGAATTTAGTTTGATAACTAAAAAAAACAACATTTATTCATTGGTCTTGAATCGGTATTCAAAGCAATATAACATAGTTTTTAATTTGTCTGGCTCTTTGCCATAAATTCAAGCGGGTTCCTTATTGAAAATTTGATTATACTGCAAATTATCACAAAGAGCCTGAATCCAAAAAGGATAATTGTAGATATCACAATCCATCGAAAAATCTCGGCAAAAACAACTATTCGCAATTAACAAAAATATATTCAGATATTAAGTGAATTTAAAATCGACATCGTTCTTCTCAAACTGTCAAGTTTGGATAAATCATAAAAAAGAATATAGAATATAGAATCCTTTTTTTTCTACAAAATATATCAAATCAAAATACTGCATATAATAAGAGGATTAAATGAATATTATCACAGACCTATCTTGAATTGCCATCGAATATTCAACGAAAAATAAACATTTTTTGATTAATTTCCCAGTTATTATCTGATTATTTTTATGCTTTTAGCTAAAGAATTTCGTCTTGAGATTATTGGTTTGTCTTAAGACAATGTTATTTTATCCATGGCATCATATTGAGTTGCCTTTCGCCAGGCTTAGTCTTGAAATGACGTTTCAGTTCCATTACGATCGGCAATATTCGGTATTCTTTAGACAATCTGAAACAAAGAAAAAAAATACAGATATTAGAACACGCATGGAATGGCAAGGTTTAAATGCAGACAGTAGTAAGTGCAAGCAGCTGTTTACGAGACCTGGAGTAATGCTTATGGGGCTAGGTTAGCAGACCATTGTTAGATTCTCCGTGAGTGCCTTGTGCCAGACTAAGCAGGGATCTGAATGACAGGTCTCTTCGAATTTTTTCCTAACCTACTGGAGACCAAAAATCTGAACAACTGAAAAAGGAAAGTTGTCACTTAAATAGTTTTGATTAATTGATTTTAACAGCATGTTAACCCGTTTAGGGCTATTTTATGCCAAGAGGTTTGGGAATCGCGTTTATTGTACGATCATTTCTATATTTTAGCTTAGTTATTTCTTAAGAGGTTCATTTCTTTCTTTCCAAAACGAATAATTTTTAAACATATCTATTTGACCCATAGATGGATCTCTAACAGATACTACACTGGATCTGGGAAGATAATAGCTCTATTTTGAGACGATAATTGATTTTTTGGTGCAATAGTATATATATATATATATATATATATATATATATATATATATATATATATATATATATCGAAGGCAACTTACAGTTGTCTGACAGCATTTTCTATAACAGTGCTCAGTATTCAAGATATGAGTTATTTGCAAATTAAAATCATAAAATGCAAATATATCAATCGCAACTGCCAGTTTCATGTTTTCATGATTATCTTAATAAAAAGGTTTTCTTTTTCGAATTCACTCACAATTGCCTGATGAATGTGAAACTGAAAATTACAACTGATATTCAACTATTCAACATTTCCAGATTGTTAGTCCAAACAAAGCAATAATCTTATGTAGTTATTTTACATTCCCAGATTGTTTGATCTAATTAAGCAATAATCCTATGTAATTATTTTACATTTTCGGACTGTTAGTCCAAACTAAGCAATAATGCTATACAATCATTTTACATTTCCAGATTGTTAATCCTAACTAAGCAAAAAAAAAAAAAAAGTCAAGTTGGCGACCGTTGTAAGACAAATTATACTTTTTTTAATCTCTTGAAGTTTGGAAATTTAAAATCTGTACGATTGGTTATGTCTTAAATCAAGATGTCTGCCCGATCATTGTTGTTTATTATAAGAGTTGACCTGGGTTAAAACATCCTTTTCGGCACGTGGAATAATTGCTTGCTGTTAAAACCCTTTTCTTGGTCTCCTACACCATTTACCCATCTACAGAGAATAGACAAACATCTTCCCAATCATTAATATAAATTGACCATAATTAAAATTGAGCAGTCAAAATAATGACGAAGTAAAAAACAAAGAAACAAACAGACAACAAAAGGTATGTAAAGAAATAATCGAAAAATTGATTAATCGTAAGCTGGAAAAGTTAAAAAATGGAATAGTTACGTAAAGAAGTATCTGTTAATATCAGATACTGGCTGAAAGAAAAGTCAGGTACAAGTGAAAAGAAGATTGGGCATTTGTTGAAGAAAGATCAGGTACAAGCGAGAATAACAACATTGGGTACTAGTGAAAGGTAGGCCAGGTACAAGAGTAAAGAAGATCGATCACTCGCGGAAAAAAAGGCAAAGTATGAGAGAAAAGAAGATCAGGTACTATTGGAAGGAAGGCCAAGTGCCAATGAAAAGAAAATAGAGCATTTGTGAATGGTAGGCCAAATACAAGTGAAAATAATATCGTGTACTTGTAGAAGAAAGATCAGGTGCAAGTGAAAAGAAGGTCGAGTACTTTTGGAAGGAAAGCCAAGTGCAAGAGAAAAGAACGTCGGGTACCTCTAAAAAGAAGTCCGTGCATTAGTGGAAGGAAAGTCAGGTGTAAGTGAAAAAAATCAGGTACTAGTGGATGGAAGGCCGGGTGCGAGAGAAAAGAACATCGGATACTAGTGGAAAGAAGGTCAGGTGCTATTGGAAGGTCAAGAAATAAATTATCCATTTTAGAACTGATCTTTTGGCTATGTGTACAATTTAAAGCAGACATCAATACAGATTTTTTTCTGAATGATTTTTTATAAGAAGCCTAATCAAATAAATTATATTATTGTAGTGGTATCTTTTTAATTAAAGATTAAGAGAGATCTTGGAAAAAAGATTGGTTTTATGGTATATCAACCATTGTTGGTTATTCAATGCCAAATCCTGTTTTTACACATATCAAATATATGATTTGTTAACACAGTTAAATGATGTGACAGTTCTATTTCTGACAATTCAGTTTAGCATAAGTCATTTGTTTGCTGTCAGTTTAGATGTCAAACTTCTATTTAACCCATAGGTTGGACCCTATAAGTTGCTACCACTCTGGGTGAGAGTGGACTTGGGAGTGATGGCAGTAAAGGGGTTCTCCGCATTCTCCAAAGCTCCAGTATTACTGGAGCCTCACCATCAGATTGTTTAATGTCATATCCAGGACATTCGTTGGTGGGGAGATTCTTATCCCTCTGCAGAGATGCAGTCAGTGTATTCTAGAGCCCCAGCCGACTAGGCTATGGGTTGGAAAAGAGATCTACTGGAGACTGAAATGGTTTATCATATAAACCAAGAGCATATATAAAAGCCAGAATCTGTTATTAGAGGATAATGATTTAGATAAATGGTTAAACATATTACATTGTTATTTTAAAATTCAACCATCCAATCTATATCTGAAAACAAGATCTAATTATCCTTAACGATGAGAAGAATATTTGTTAGATCGAAGAATTTACAGTTCAAGCAGAACACAAACCAAAACTGAAATGAAAAGCTAGAAAAACATTTAGACTAAGTAAGTAAACTGGAAAAAATGGAACATGTGAAGATGACAGATGTGCTAATTATTATTAGGACACTTGGAATAGTTCTGAAATTGCTTGAAAAGAAATTGAAAAAAATTTTAAATTTGTGCGAGGATAAAAATCCAGAAGTAGATTTAAATATTTTAGATTGATTGGTTTATTGATTTTAAGGACATGTCAACCCGACTACTTTTTTCTTAAGGCTAAATGTTATCAAATTGCGTACACTGTACATTTATATTAACGTTTTTTGTGTAGTTTAAAAGATTTTTTTTTACTCACTATTGTATGGTTTAAAGTATTTCTAATACTAATAATTATATAGTTGAAGTAACGAATAATACTTTTTAAAGATTATAGCTTCAAGTAACTATTCTTAATACAAATAATTTACAGTCAAATGATATTAAGTATTCCGATCGAATGCAAATAATTTTGAAACAAATCTATTTCTCCAATAAATAGGACTCTAACACGTATTACTCTCTAGATCAGTGGTCCTGGGAGTTTAAAGTCATACCAAGGATACTTTTTTTTATTTTTATAGCGGAGTGTTACCCCTCTGCAGTGGGTACAGTCAACGTATTCTAAGCCCCACTGACAGACTGGTATTAACTTACAAAGCATAAAATTGTTTTAAGGCAACTCCTTTAAAGAAAAGTAAAATTACAATAAAAGAATTAATAATATATTTTTGAAATGTTACTGTAAATGTTAAATAAATTGTTGATTTTCCAAAGAATCGCTTCACATTTTGGGCCTTTTACCTTCGATGGTTTATAATTAATTTCGTTTTTGTTTATGAATTCTTTTATAAATGAGATTTACGTCAAATCTGACAGAAAAAGAGGTTATTTTAAGTTAGGTTATTTTCTCTAATGGCATATCGACCCTTCTGTGTTATTTAGTATTGAATACAAATAATTTTTAAACAGATCTATTTGAACCAGAGATGGGACCCTAACAGGTACTAACACTCTGGGTCAGAGAGGAACTGGGAGTAATGACATTGAAGGGATATTCCACACTTCCCAGTTCTCTAGATCTGGAGCCTTACCATCAAATGGAGTTCAGTGTCACTTATTTCTAATGCGAACAATTCTATTTACTATTAATCATTTGTTTGCATCCAGTTTAATGTTTTGAAGTATTGCTATTTATCACAAACAATTCAATTAAGAATCGGTTATCTGTTTACACACAGTTAAAGTATCAAACAGTTCTATTTCAAACAATTCAGTTTAACATAAGTACACAGTTTAAATGTCAAACAATTCTATTTGACCCATAGATAATAACCTCTCAGGTGCTACCACTCTGAGCCAGAGTGAGCCTGGGAGCGATGCCAATGAAGGAATACTCTGCATTCCCTAAAGCTTCAGCATCACTGAAACCACACCATCAGATTATTTAGTGTTATATCTACAGAGACGCAGTCGGTGTATTCTACAGCCCCAGCCGACTGGGCCACAGTTTAGAGTCATACGCAGGAAACTATATACTTTAGAGATAGAAATGTGTGGTGGTGTAAGGATTAACTGCAAGGTAGAAAAATCAAATTATATAATGAACGATCTAAACATTCCAGATTAACAAATAATCACCTATTTGGTCATTTTACTTGTTATTAAGGGATTAAGATAATCTTTTGTGTGTTTTGCTTTTGATAAATAGTATTCACCGTTAAGCACAAAGACGCATTTTTTCACTATGAACATAAATCATATAAATATAGGTAATTGAAGTCCAGATTATTAAAGTGCCCTGAACCAATTTGAACGCAAGTTGTTATTAATTATTAAAGATGACAATATCTTTAATAATCTAAGTAACCAACATTTCCCCCCTCATTAAGATTGATTTCAACAGCATGTCAATCCGTCCAGGGTTATTTCATGCTTTGTGGTTTGGGAATTGAGTATATTGAACATTTATATTTACTTTTTTGTGTTATTTCTTAAGAGGATTTTGCGCAGTTATATGATATCAAGTATTCGTAACTAAGACAAATAATTTGCGCACAGTCGTATAATTTCAAGTATTCCTATCTAATACCAGTAATTTATACCCAAATATATGGTTTTAGGCAATCGTTTCTATTTAATAATAACCATTTGTTTGAATAAAGTCAATTATTCCTCTCTAATACAAATAATTTGTACAAGGTTGAATGGTTTCAAGTATTCTTATCAAATATTGATAATTATATGGTTTCAAGTAATTATTTATATTTAATGATAGTCATTTGTTTGCAATTATTTATATGGTTAAATTAAAATAAATAATAATCCTTAAAAAAACAATTATACTACAAGTAACAATTTTTAATACAAATAATTTACATGCCATCTAGTATTCGCATCGAAAACGAATGATTTTTAATCAGATCTATTTGACTCATACATGGTACCTTGCAAATTATGGTAGTGAAGTGGCACTCCATACCACCTCCAGATCTATAGAACTAGAGCATCACCATCAAATGCAGTTCTGTGTCATACCCAGGAAACTTTTTTGGTGGGATCTTACCCTTCTGCAGGGGATGTAGTCAGCGTATTGTAAGACAAATCTGACAGGGCGGAATTTTTTATTAGATCAATACAAAGAAATCTTGAGAGATGCATTTGTCAAATGAAAGACGTATGGCAGTGAATTAAAATTCCTCCTGGATTATTTGGTTAGAGGTGGTTCAAATTCCTCCAAGGTTTTCGTTGTGGATTATTTTTTTTTGTGAGGGAGTGATTAAACTACCCTAGTTAATTTTTTTTCTGAAACCGTTGCTTCATCTAGGCTTGTAATTACGATGAGTGTACCGCCTTGTTTTGATTCTTTGAAACTTCGGGGTGGGGGTGGGGGGTTAAATTAAAAAGAAAATCTATTTTCAAAGCTAAAATAGTAAATAAAATTAAGAATATTTCAGATCGTAGACGAGAACAAGAAGTTTGGGTGATTGGTTTAACTGCATATAAAGATTTGTTCGGCGATTTAATGCCAAAGATCGTTTTTTTTTTTTTTTTGCAAGCAATGATTTGGTTTCAAGTGACGAATAATAATTATCATTTATGAATAATATTTGTCGCTGCCTCCCACCAGACAAGACTTGACACAAGGTCAAAAGCCCGAAGGCCGATTAAAGTGGGGATAAAGGGGAGGGGAAGGTCGGGAACGAGCCGAGACTCGAACCCTGCTAATCATTGACCCACTAAGTACAATGTGTCAAGCAGTATCACGGACTTAAATCTAGATCCAGGCACGTGTGCCAGAATATAGCTTGAACTAGACCTCACGGTCTAGTGCTATACAAGGGGTACATAGGAGTCTGAATAGCAGCTCGCCCACCCGAGGGTGGCCCAACCGAAGTTGGGGGCCTTTCGGCCTCGAATCTGCCATTGGTTAATCATATCTCCAAGTCAGTATTCTTAATGCTTATAGATTGTTCACAATTATGGTTTTAAGTAATTCGAATAGTTTAAATCAATCATTGTTTCAAATTATTATTTCTATGTAAAAAAAATAGTTTGTTTGCACAGAGTTATAGGGTTTCAAGTATGTATATACTCACCCTACTGCCATGATCAGGATCTGCTACAAGATAATTTTTAAAGGGGACCGCTGCTGGTTTTGATTTTGATGAGTCGATTAAAACTAGTTTGTTGAAGAGTACTTGAAATACGCTCATGTTTGATTGTTATAATTCCTTTGTCTCTCGTAATTTATTGACATCATCATCATCATCATCATCATGTCGCACTGACAGTACAGATTTCCCTAACTCTCTCTCTCTCTCTCTCTCTCTCTCTCTCTCTCTTTCTCTCCATCCATCTTTACTATCCATCGCCACCGGCAGGTCTTCCAAACTATATCCTGTGTCCCACACAAAACTGTTGTTGGTAAGTTCTTGCTGGTCGGCAAACACTGGCACGTCCATATAAAGGGGTCCATAGAAGAACGTCACTCATAAATTCATCTTTGCTTCTCCAGCAGTGTCCCGCATGTCTTGTTCGTCTTACTTGGATGATGTTTTTTAAGATGAGAGATAAGTGGCCGTACAGCTGTTGTTTCGTTGAGTGTTGCTTCTCGGATTTTTTTCAAAATAGCTCAAAGCATTTTTATGTAATAATTAATTTTTTATTGCGGACTTTTGTCCTCATCTTGGTAGTTTTTTGTTATTTTTCTCACTACGTTTCGGCCAAATTTCACCTCTGGCCGTCTTCAAGGGATTAACCGCGAGCTCGGATAGGAATGCTGTGTCTTGTAACTGTATCCCCAGTAATTACCGTCTTCCATAGTTGTTGTCTGTCGCCAGACGGCTAGAGGTGAAATTTGGCCGAAATGCAGTGAGAAAAACAACAAAAAACTACCAAGATGAGGACAAAAGTCCGCAATAAAAAATTAATTCTTAGATTAAGAAGCCTCATCTCAAAAGGATTCCCAATAAAAACATTCTTATGTAGTAGTTCCCATCTATCTTTTTTGTTCTCAATGCATTTTGTTAGCGTCCATGCGGTGCACCCATACAATAATATTGACACAGTCACAGCTTGGAAGAAATTTCGTTTTATTCTATCAGATAGACCAGACTTCCATAAAGAACAAAAATAGTTGGTGGAGGTGTGTAGCGTTAAAAGCTCTTCTCCTCCTGAGTGCACATAGGTACAATAACACATATGTATGCAGGTATGAGTATGTCTATATGTATGCGTATTGACGTAGTATATATATATATATATATATATATATATATATATATATATATGCGTTTTGGGTGAGCATACCTGTAAGGGTATGATGAGCATAGGTAGGATACATGTATGTAGGTACATTGATGTGTGTGTATAATCGAATCAAAAGGATAGTCAAACAAGTTCGGGAAGTCGGCAAATTTTAATAAAGTAGAAAGAGAAGGATTTCTTGATGGTGATGTAAGGATTAGTTGTTTTTTTTTTAATGTCTGTAATAAACAGAAGTCTTCAGCGCTAGTACGGTAAGAGGTTAGTAGATAAGAGTATCATTTTTAAAGTACTTTATTTTTGGAGATTCACGAGGGAAGAACGGTTTTCTTTTGAGTCATCCAGGGAGATGCGAGATCAAGTCTCACCTAGAAATTATCCTTTATTTTTGTCTCTGATACATACTGTTCTTATGTCGTAAAAATAATCACTTAAGTGAATTGTAATAAACAAGTAATTGGAATTAAAATGTAAAAGAAAATATTTGATAATGAAAATAAAAAAGAAACAAGGTATGAATTTACCCAATGACTCTGCCACGCACCGGATGGGACACAAGGTCAATTTTTAAACGGGGTAAAGTTGGTTTAAATTCAGAGTTTTCCTTCTCTTGCACTAGTTGCCCAACCAAGGCGAAAAAACTCAACTAGTCTTACTATTTATCCATGACTATGGGTCAAAAAGATGGATTCCTGCCATTTCCAAGGGCATTAGCACGAAGTGAGACGCGAACATATTTGTCAAGGATTTGAAATCAGGTCACCGAATCCATTTCCTACAACGATAATCATGTTATGTGGTGCCTTCCATAAGTTTCCAGACTTTTTTGTACAGGCATTCAAAATTGTCGAAGACTCTTGAAAATTCACTATGTTATTGCTATACATCTTATGAGATGACTGACCAATTTTTATGATCTCAGCTTCAAATGAACAGCTATAGCAGCAATTGGAATACACCCTACAAAAGTCTGATTGTCAATGCTGGTGAATTTCAAACATTCAATCTGGACGTGAGGACACTTTAGAAGAAGGAATTGCAATAAAATTCTGTTTTAAACTTGGAACAAATGCCACAGAAACGTATGGAATGCTTCAGACTGCTTTTCGACCATCTTGCATGAATCCAGCATCAGTTTTTGAGTGACATAAGAGATTCAAGGAAGGGATGATGAGAGGTGTGGGAGGAGGAAGGAAGTCAATAGACCAGAGTTGATTGGCCAAAGGGTTAGGGTTAGGGTTACTATGTTGAGGTTTTAAGGAAGTTCATGAAGAGATTCCGTCGGAAGAGGCCAGCACTCTTCAAATCGGGTCAGTGGCATTTCCACCAGGACAATGCCCCAGTCCACAACTCCATCCTTGTCACTGACTATTTGACCATGATGGGCATCAAGACAGTTCCTCAGCCTCCCTATAGTCCCGACCTTGGTCCCTGTGACTTTTGGTTATTCCCTAAGCTCAGAGGCTGTCGTTATGAGACAATTGAGGAGATGAAAGAGGCTGTGACGAAGGTCATTGACACGCTCACACAAGAGGACTTCGATGGGGCGTTCCAGAAGTTGTTGGACCGGTACAACAAGTGCATTGCAGCCAGAGGAGATTACTTCGAAGGGGACTAGAGTTTTATGTGTGTACAATCAATAAAAGTGCCCATACGAAAAAAGTCTGGAAACTTATTTAATGATCCGCATATATTTCCTTTAAATATTTTGCTTTTTCTCTTTCTCTCTCTCACACACACACACACATGTGTTTATGTATATGTATATCATCATCATGTCGTGCCGTCAGATCGAATCTCCCTGACCCTCTCCCACCACCCGTCTCTATCGTCCATCGCTTCCGGTAGGTCCTCAAGGTTACATCCTGTATCGGCACAGAACTGTTGTATATAGATTCTAGCTGTGATGGGGTCCACGGGAGTATATCGCTTATGAGTTTGTCCTCACTTCTCCAGCAGTGTCCCGCATATCTGGTTCGTCTAACTTGGATAGTTTTCGTGATGGGTGGTAGGTGGCCGTACAGCTGCTATTTTGTGGAGTGCTGCCTCCAGGATTTATTCAGTATTGCTCGCAGCATTCTTGTGTAATTTCCGTCAATTTTTTTCTCCATACGTTTGGTTAGCGTCCATTTAGTGCATCCATATAGCAGTATCGACACGACCGCTGCTTGGAAAAAACAGCGTTTCTTTGTATCGGTCAAATCTGACATCCATAAGACCGATTGTCTATCTGTAGTTGTCCATGCCTTTGCTAGTCGCGTGTTGATGTCTGTCTTGGTTGATGAGACACTGCTTCCAAGGTAGGTGAACTTGTCCACCAGTTTCAGAGAACTAACATTTAGTGTGGAGATGTCGCCTCTTTGATTAAAGCACATGCATTCCGTCTTGTCTGCGTTAACATGGAGGCCTATGCCAGCAGTTGCTCGTTCCAGACTATATAGCAGGGATTCGGCTTGGGCGGGTATATTTGCCAGAAGCGTTATGTCATCGGCGTAGTCCGCATACGTAATTGTTTGTGCGGGGTATCTTCTGCTTCTTTCCTTTGCCAGTTTGAAACCGTTGTCTTTCATTTTATCAATAGATGTTCTAAGCACGCAGTCTAGACAGATGATGAAGAGGTATTGGGCTAATGTGTCTCCTTGCAGCACACCTGCTACCAAGTCGATGTAGTCTGTGTCTCCATCCGATATAAGCTACAGTAAATGTCTTCTTACTTCCTCATGACTGTCTTATTATTATTGATTACATGTATTTTTTGTTAAAAATACAATGAACAGAGGAAACATCTGATGGCATGTTTCATCTGATGATTGTAATTTTTTTGTGAAAAGGCTAAAAATTCGAGAAACTTATTTTAATGAGATTGTTTGAGGAGGTTAGTAGACATTTATTAATCTAAAGTGTTATCCTGCTCTACTGATCAGTATTTGAGCACTTTTCTGATTTATGAAAAAATATCTTTAGGACGATTTATTTCCGCGTGCGCATGCGCGCGCGCACACACACACACACACACACACACACATATATATATATGTATATATATATATAAACTATTTAAATTATGAACAATCACTTAAAATAGTATTGCAACACAAGTTTCACGATGAAACCAATCGACACAAACGCACACACACACACATAATACATAAACATTGTATAATATTAGTTGCATATACTGATTACACCGAAGAATTTCCACTCATTATGCTTGTAGTTAAGAATATCCGGTTTCATTTGACAGATTACTGAGAAAAATAGACATAAACTCTTATAATTTCCGTTGCAATGATAATAATAATAATAGTACTGATTACATTAGCACAGATAACACCTTTGTTCTTTATCGAGAACACGCGAGTAAACAAAACAGTTCGCTCCAATTATCATTTTTGTGGTGATTTGTATATCGATCCAGTTAACTACAAGGCTAACTCTTTATGGATCAAGATTAGATTGTTGGTGAAAAAACAAGTGCACCTGTACGTACCACTGATAATATGTCTGACGTAAAGTTTGTGTTTTTGATACACCAAAAGCTAATAGTGCTTACATCAATAAAAACAATTGAACAGTATTTATCAACGACTTTTTTCTCTTATTAATACAATGTAGTTATTATTTTTGGAGCCAATAAGCTTATTATATTAAATAGTTTGATTGTGACCGCCCAACTTTTATCTGTTTATTTACCTGCTGAATTGAAGAAGCTCTAATGTTGAAAGTCTTGCGTGCTCTAATGGTTAGCAAGCGAGGTTAGCAGACCATTTTTAGTGAGTTCGATTCTCACTGGGAACTTCACAGCTCTGGCTTTGTTTTAAACAAGATATACATGAAGAAGATAGGAACGCATAACAATCGAAATTTGTCATTATAACAACAAAAATGGCACAACTACAAATAATTCAGGATATAACCATCATCATTATCAAAACGTACCGACTGCACAGATTCCCTAGACTCTCTTTCACCATGTCTCTATCAGTTATCGCTCACGGTAAATCCTTTAGTCGACACCAGGTATCCACGCAGAGTTGATAAATGTAAATTTTTGTTGGTAGGCCAACACTGGTGTGTTCATGTAGAGGGATCCATTGGAGAACGTCACTTATTTCACCAGCTGTGACCAGCATGTCTTGCTCTCCTTTCTTGGGCGGTTTGCAGGATGGGTGGTAAATGGCCAAACGACTGCTGCTTTGAAGGGTGCTGCTTCCGAGATTTGTTTGAAACAGTACGTAGCATTCTTGAGTAGTCTTGATTTAATTTTTTCTCCTAGCGTTTCGCCACAGTTCAAGTTTTGGCATAGAAGTTAATTGTGATCAGTGTTAAACAAGATTTTATATTTGGTGTACAAAGGATAGAATAATGCATACAGAACATTTCAAATTGTCTTTTTATGTAGATATAATTCAATTTCAGGGAGGCTGTTGCATCGTGGTAAGGAAGAGATACACAGTGAAACAGAGTTAACTATTTATTAACTGAAGTGGTATAGTCCAACAAATATCATGTCTCGTGCTGTTGGTGTTATGTCCGAAGTTGGTCTTACTACTGACCGAGATCTTTCAGTACTTACTGTGCTTAAGAAACACGACGTCTTTTATTCCTCCGAGATACCGGAAGTCACGTGGTACGAACCACTATATAACAGAGGCCTACTAAGCATTACAGTTATCATTGTAGAAAATTGAGCCGGCGATCCGAGTTCCTATCCTGGACAAGTCTGTTTGCGTTTCACTTCGCACTAATACCCTTTAGGAAGGTATGTATCCATCTTTTTTTCCCCTCAGTAATGGGTAAGTCATAGGACAGTCTGAGTTCTTTAGTTTGGGTTTGACAACTAGCATGGGAGAAAGAAAACTGATTTCAAACCAGCTTTACTCCACTTAAAATTGACCTTGTGTCCCATTCAGTCCGTTGCAGAGTGGTTGGGTTAATACGTACAGTTTTATTTCTCGCTTTGAAATTAGATCCTCTGATCTTAGTTCTTGTTCATTTGTGTCTCAGGCAAGCGCCTCTTCATTGCACAAAGAAGAGAAGGGTCAGAGCAAATCCTTGGTAACTGAAACATCCCCAAAAGAAAATGTTGAAGGAGTTAAGCAATGTGATAGTCTATAAACGAAGTAACATACTTGTAAGGTGTACTATACCAGAAAAGGCATTGTGCTATATTACAACATTATACGATGCTGGGTATATACCACTGCTACGTTTAATATTGATGTCAGTGCAGACGAACAGAAAATAAAATTACGACGCTGAAGTACAATGCTAATTTTAGTTTGGATACAATATGCGCCAGGGTCCGAGTACTTTTGATACGTTCTTTATTTTGGAACCTATGCAAATATTGATCTGTATATGTGATCATTTGGTGTAATCCAGCGATATTGTATTTTTAACCTTGAGTAAACAGAAACACACATTCAGGGAATCACATTATTTTCCTTCGGTATATATTTGTCACGAGGTAGACAACATAGTCATAAGAGTCTCAAAATCAAGAAAATAGAAAGAACATCTTTGATTTTAAATTATCAACGAAAGACATTATTCAGCTTTAGAAAAACAAATTCAGCAAGAAAAAAGTTTCTGTTTTTAACTTCATTTTGGTAACATAATCGTTCTAGTTTGCTTATGAAAGATAAACCTCCAAGAACTGTTCGACGCAAGATATGTAGAACATCGATATCTGACAATCCTATCTGAACTTTCAGAGATATGACGGAAGAACTGCAGAACAACAACATCAGACAATCTTCCTCAACTGCCCGGGAAATGATAGAAGAATTGCACAATAACGATATTCGACAATCCTTTCTGAAATGTCCGAGAAATGACAATAAACTCTAATAAACTCTACTTGTTTGTTACTCAACTTTTCATTCTGAAACAATAGTTAAGCATATGTTTGCCCGTGGTGCCTGTGGTGTAATGGATACCGTCGTAAGAAAATGGACACGGCGACACGAGTTCAAATCCTGGCCGAGACTAATTGCATTTCACATTGCACTAATACCCTTGGGAAAGGTACGAATCCAATTATTCTCCCTCCAGCTACGGGTAAATAGTAGGACAGACTAAGTTCTTCAGTCTTGGTGAGGCAACTAGTCTAGGAGAAGGAAAACTCTGAATTCAAACCTGTTAAACTTCGCTTAAAAATTGACCTTGTGTCACATCCTGCCCGAGCGGAGGGGTTGGTAAATATGGTTAAGCATATGTTTGCACCCTTATATATATATATATATATATATATAAATATATACTGTGCTTAGCTTAATACGGCATATAGCTGTAAAATGGGAAACACCCTGTGAGAATCGAACCCAGGAAAGTTTTAATGATTAGTCTACTAAACCATAAGAATATCTATTTATAAAACTAATGGTGTCGAGTTGTCGACGAGGCGCGAATTCACTACGGTATTAATTACAGTCTATGACCCGAGATTACTGTTTAGTGATGCCTCCTAAAAAATATTTTGGTTGCAACCATTTAATGTTGACGAAAGAGAAGGTATATTATAAAGTTAAATAAAGGAAATATTGTTTATTCTCAGAGTTAAAAGTACTACAAAATATCTTTTTTCCAGTTAACAGAAATTGTATATCCATAAGAATTTAGCGACAAAAGAAAGATATCAATAATACTAGAAGGATTGTATGTGGGAAAGTAGAATATGATTTAAACATTCTCAGTTACGACAAAAAGGAATCCCTTCAATAATACCAAACAGAATATCACGAAAATTGATGATACGTAACAGAATAATAAGTGCAGAGTATGTAGAGATAGAGATAAAACGGTTAGTCATATAATAATCAAATGCAGCAAACAAGCTCAAAAGAAGTGCAAGACTAGGCTCGATTAGGTGGGAAAGGTGATCCACGCGGAACTTTGCAAGAGATTAAGATTTGACCATAAAAATAAACAATATACGCACAAACGAGAATCCGTCCAAGAAAATGAGATTCATAAGATTCCCATTGACAAGCGATAATGATAAAAGGTACGAGTTTTGCCGGTAGGAAAAAGTTACGTGGCACAAAGCCAGCAAGGAGGCGGCCTGGTAATTCCGGAACCAAGTCGGGATTGCTGTCAGAGCCGATATGATGTTTAACAACCCGAAATCGGCAATGAAGACAGTACATCATTGAAGTATCTGAAAATGTATTCTTTGACTGATCATACAAATAAACAGTATATACACAACCTAGAATCTGTCCAAGAAAATGAGACACATAAGATTCTCTGGGATTTTGAGATATAAACTGAACACTCAATCCCGCCTAGAAGACCAGACCTAGTTTTAATTAAGGAGAAAAAAACTTGTGGGTTTGGCTGTTCCAGTGGACCACAGAAGAAAAATGAAAGAAAACGAACAGATTAACAAATACTTAGATCTTGCCAGAGAGTTGAAAAAGTTATAAAACATTAACCATACGGACAAATGGTATATGCACAAACCAGAATCGGTATTATAGAATGAAAGGCATAAAATTGTCTATAGCTTTGAGATACAAACATGTCACCCAATCGCAACCAGAATACCAGAACTTATCTTAATTTCGGTTTCTTTGTTTAATGGTATATCAACCTCGATGGGTTATTTAATCACAAAGCCATTATTGTAGAAGAACAGCAGTGATACTATTCAATTCATAACTGGGGGTGGAGATAACGGAGTTCATGCCTTTCCCAAGAGTATTAGTCCGAAAGTAAATGTAATAGCGCAACTGGAATTCGAATTCTCTAACCTCGAAGCCGTAGTCCAGTACGTTAGCCATTACGCCACAGCGAATCCCCACAAGTGTTGATTTGCAAGAAAAAAAGAACTGGCCATCTCGCTGATTTTGTCATTCTAGCGAACCTCAGTGAAAATAAGCTAGTGAAATACTCGACAAAAAACTACACTTTGCCAGAGAGCTAAAAAAGTTGTGGAAAATGAAGATGACTGTGATCATAGTTGGAGCCATTGGAACAGTCCTCAAGATCTGTAAAAGGCACTGGGTGAGTAAGAGATCTGAAGAAGAATGAAGACTCTACAGGTTATATCACTGTTAAAATCAGCTTGGATACTTAGAAAAGTCCTGGAGACCTGAGGAAACTTGCTGTCATACAGACTTCATTGAGATATAACAAATTAAAACTGGCGTGAAAAACTTGGAAACAAAAATAGTAATATTATATATTATTAATTGGTTAAGATATGAATGCATGTATTTGAATGTTATTCTTTGTCATCCCCTCAGATAAATATTGGACCATTCAGTTTTGATTGTGAGGGAAGAAAAGAAAGAAAGGAAATGAGAAAAAAGTAAGCAAGAAAGAAACAAAGAAGGAAGAGAGAGAGAGAGAGAGAAGAGAGAGAGAGAGGGAGGGGGGGGAGAGAGAGAGAGAGAGCAAGTGACAAACATAAAGCAAGTAATAACGCTATACGTTGGACGCTTGTCGTCTGCTTCTGTGGAATAGAATGGGAGTCAGGAAGGACAGAAGGAAGAAAAAAGGAAGAAAAGAAGATAGATAGTTAAATAAATAGATAGATAGATAGATAGATAGATAGAGAGAGAGAGAGAGAGAGAGAAAAGATATATAGAAAGGTATAAAGAGCAAGGGAGACAGATGAGTAAAAGAAAGAAAAGAATGCTTTTGTTAGTACAAGTATCAAATAAAGAAAGCGAAGTTTTGTTTTTATGCATTTTATTTTGTTTAATTAGGTTGTTTAAAAACACTTGATTTATAAATGGTGGAATTTCTATGAGTAGTGTTAATAATAATAATAACAAAGATAATAATAATAATTAAAAAACTGTTAAACAGGAGGAGGGTATTGGTGATATCAATTGTACTTGGTGCACTTGAAACAGTCCCCAAAGGCTTAGAAAAGAGACTCGAGGAATTAGAAATCCGGGAAAGAATCGAGACTAAAGAAACCACTGAATTGTTAAGATCGGCTAGAAGACAAAGAAAATTTCTGAGTAACTGAGGAAACTTGATGTCTCTCAGGCTCCAGTGAAAGACCACCAGTTAAGGTTGCTGTGAAAACTCACATGGAGTGAAATAATAATAATAATAATAATAATAATTAGTTGGACCTGTGAAATTCTACAGGTGTTGATAACTAGGATCATCCATTATCTCATACCTCTTCTCTTCTCTCAGTCTTGTTCAGTACCTTCTCATGCCCTCTCTTATTCCTACTAACATTCATTGTTCGTTCATATTTTTATCTAAGTGTAATTCAAATATATATAAGTTTTACAAATAAGCAAACAAATGAATAAGGAGTTTTCTACCGCATCTTCTAGTTCATCTTTGTTTTACTTTATATATCCATAAAGAATTTTAATATATCAAGGTTTTAGGTTTTTATTAAGTCTTTCCGTTATTGTCTCCTAATATTTAATCAGTAAGTCAAAATCAAATTCAACTTACCCCTCCAACGAGCTCGTCCCAGTATTAAGCGAATCGATTGGTCCTCGGTGGCTTTTTCCCAAGCAATACCTGCTTGGCAGGGCTGTGTTTATCACTTGACGCCTGAGGAATACAGACGAGAGCATTTTTTTTGACAGTCACGCATATCTCAATTCGTGCGTGGCTCCCCACTATATAATGATCGTGCCAAATCATGACTTAGTGGGAACAGAAAAGCAAATGTACATTATGCAGGGACTGAGACGAAACGGTTTATCACATAATAAGCGAATTCACTCAACTAGCACAAAAGGAGTGCAAGACTAGGCACGACTGGGTGGGAAATGTGAGCCACAGGGAATTGTGCAAGAGGTTAAAACATACCTTACTGAAAAATAGTATATGCACAAACCAGAATCTGTCCCAGAGAATGAGACGCATAACATTCTTTGGGATATTAAGATACAAACAGATCATTCAATCCTGCCCCAAAGACCGAATCTTGTTATAATTAACAAGAAAAGAACTAAGAATCTAGTGGATTTTTACGTTCTGACAGAGCACAGAGCGAAAATAAAAGAGGACGAAAAAATAATCAAATACTTGGATCTTGCCAGAGAGCTGAAAAAGCTGTAAAACAAGAGGGTGACAGTGATACTGATAATTATTGCACTCCTGGAAACAGTCCACAGAAGCTTGGAAAGAAGACTGGGGGAATTGGAAATCGGAGGAAGAATCGAAACCTTCCAAACCATAGCATTGTTAGGATCGGATAGAATACTCAGAAGATTCCTGGAGATCTGAGGAGACTTAATGTCACACAAACTCCAGTGAAAGACCACTAGGTAGGAAAAACTCGATAGGAGAAAAATAATGAATAAGGCATTACTCACGAGGGATGGCATAGATAAACTCAATGTATCAAGAAGAGAAAGAGAAAGAAGACTTGTTGGTATTGAGGATTATGTGGATAAAACACAATTCAGGGACTTGAAGAATATATAAAAAAGAGTAAAGTAAGACTAGTTTATGGAAGTGCCCGTGGTGTACTGGTTATCGTCGTAGGAAATGAACACCGCGACACGAGTTCAAATCCTGGACGAGACTGATTGCATTTCCCATAGCACTAATACCATTGGGAAAGGTATGAATCCAATTATTCTCCCTCCATTAGGACAGACTAGGTTCTTCAGCCTTGTTAAGGCAACTAGTCTAGGAGAAGGAAAACTCTGAATTCAAACCTGTTAAACTCCGCTTAAAAAGATTGACCTTGTGTCACATCCTGCCCGAGCGGAGGGGTTGGGTAAATATGGTAAAGTAAGACTAGTTACAGCAGCCATCAACATCAATATCAACAAAATTAACTTAAAGACACACAAGAAAACAACAAGCAAAAAAAACCTAGAAAACAAAAATTGGAAGAAAAACAACTGTATTGATACTTTAATCGACAATCTAAGGAAATTGCATAAGTGATTATCTGGATATTATAAAGAAGAGGAAACCTCAAGAGTGAAATTGAATCAATAGAGAATTGCACCACAAAATAATGCCATAAGGACAAATTATGTCAAAGCAAAAATTGATGATACACGAAGAATAGCATGTACAGGTTAGGTGGTGATAGAAACGAAACGTTTAATCACATAATAAGCGAATGCACTAAACTAGTACAAAAGGGATACAAAAGTGGATATGACTGGGTCGGAAAAGTGACCAAGGGGAAACTGTGCAAAGGATTAACATTTGACCATACAAACAAATAGTATATGCACAAACCAGAATCTATCCTAGAAAATGGGACACAAATTTTATGGGACATTGAGATAGAAACGGATCACCCAGTGCCGACCAAAACACCAGACTTTGTGTTAATTAGCAAAAAGAAAACTTGTCAAGCTTGTGGATTTTGTCGTTCCAGCCAACCATAGTGTGAAAAAAGAGACGCTCAATCGCTATTGACAGCAGTACAGAATTATGACATAAGAGCCAATAATGTACAATCAAGAAAAGGTGAGACTGGAGACTATCAAATCTATGCAATGTAGAGAGAGAGGGAATGTGTGTGTGTGTGTGTGTGAGAGAGAGAGAGAGAGAGAGAGAGAGAGAGAGAGAGAGAGAGAGAGAGAGAGAGAGAGAGAGAGAGATGAAACAATAAAACATATAAGATAATGCAACAAGCTGTTACAAAAGGAGTCTAAAAGCATGTACAACGAAGTAGGGAAAGTGGTCCAGTGGGTATTGTGCAAGCGATTAAACTTTGACCATACAGACAAGTGGTAAATGCACCGATCAGAATCTATCATGGAAAATGAAACGCTAGGGGATTCTTAGATAAAAATAGATCACCAAACATCGACCTGCAAACCAGTTAATTAGTTAATAGAAATAAAAGAACTTCTCAACTCGTTTTCTTCGTCGTTCTTCTAGATCATTGGGTGAAAGTAAAGGGAAGCAAAAATCTCGATGAATACTTGAACCTTTCCAGAGAATTGAAAAAGTTAAGGAACATGAAGGTGAGAAAAATGCATAGTTGGGGCCAATGGAACAATCGCAGTGAACTATAGAAAATAGACTGGGGCACTGGAAATCAGAGAAAGAACTGAGATCATTCAGACCGCAGAATTGCTGAGATTGGCGAGAATACTTAGAAAAGTCCTGGAGAGTTGAAGAAACTTGCTGCTACAAGAATTTCTATGAAGACCACCAATAATAGCTTGTGTGAAAAACTCTTAAAAAGATAATCATAATAATAATAATATGAGACGCACAAACTTCTCTGGCATTTTGAGATACAAACGAATCACATAATCTCGGCCAGACGACCAAACCTAGTGATAGTTAACAGAAAAAAAAAAAAAAGAAAAAAAGAGAGGTAAATTTTTACCCTTTAACCCATCGGATTTTAGCGAAAACTAAAAATCAGATTCTACTTTTTTCGGCGAATACATGTAAACAACCTGAAAAAATATCCGCAAAGAATAAATTTTGAAGAAAACCTCAATATTTTAGAATTTTTTTTGTGGGGATCACTTTGTTATATAATTTTAACATAAAATCTTCACCCATTTCCGAACCAGCAAGCATTACTGACGACCAGAGATAGCGACAAAGGGACGTGTAACCAAATTCTTTTTTCATTTTTTGTAAGGAAATCAGATGGAGAGGGTGGGGGTGTAAACTAAGCTTATTTGGGGTGAGGATTTTTTTCGCTAAATAAAAAAAGGGGTGGAAACAATATTAGGTGAATTTTTTTTTATTTTTTTATAAGTGATGAAAAGACTTAAAATAAAAAAAAACGCCCAAGTTTCAGCAGAAAAAAAAGAAAATAAAACCAACAGTTTGTTTTATTTTCTTATAAAAAAATCCCTCCCTCCAATATTGTTTCCACTCCTTTTTTATTTAGCGAAAAAATCTCCACTCTCTCCACTCGGTTAATCACATAATAAACGAATGCACCAAACTTGTAAAAAAAGGACATAACTGGGTCGAAAAGGTGACCAACAGGAAATTGTGCAAGAGATTAAAATTAGACCATACTGAAAAATAGTATACGCACAAACCAGAATCTGTTCAAGAAAATGAGATGCTTAAAACTTTCTGAGACAGTGAGATACAAACGGGTCACTCAATCCCGCCTCAAAGACCGGACTTATCATTAACTAGAAGAAAATTACTTGTCATTTGGAGGATTTTGCTATTCCAGCGGCCCACAGTGTTAAAAAAAAAAGTTTTAAAAAAAAGTTTAAAAAATGAAAGTAAACGAAAGGATGGAAAATCACATAGATCTTGTTAGAGAACTGAAAAATCTGTGGAACATGAAGGTGACAATGATACCAATTATAGTTGGTGCGTTTGGAACGGTCTCAAACAACAGGAAAAGAGACTGTGGGGATTGGAAATCAGAGGAAGAAGACCATCCAGACCACAGCACTTAAAATCAGCTAGAATACTCAGAAGAATTCTGGAGATCTGAGGAGACTTGCTGTCACTTGGGCTCCAGTAAAAACCAGCCCGTTAAAAATGGTGAGTAAAACTTGCATAGAGTTATGATAATAATAATGATAATAATAGATTCTTTGAAATTCAAATCCCCCAATCGAGGAAGGGAGATCGGATATAATTATCAGTTGATCGTTGAAGTGCTGGGAAAGAGCAAAAAAAATCAATGGATTTTGTTGAAGCTGTAGGTTTTACATCAGAGTATCCTACTTTAAAACAGGTGCTTTAACAGAAAATAGGGGTCCATGACTTCCAGTTCTATATCAGAGTGTCTCTCATACAAGGATCAGTTATCAAAATCGTGAAATCCATCACGGTATGAATCTGCTAAATGGCCATTGGGCCCTAAAAGAGGAGTTATTCGCTCTGTGGCTCTTGTTAAGAAGATGACATGGAAAACGAAGAAAACAATATGGAAAAAATATAAGCCATAAAAAATTTCAAATTCTTCATTTGGATCCGAACGTCGGCATTCTTATTGGTTTAGTTTGTTTTTATGGCATATCAACCATTGTAGGTTATTCAATGCCAAATCCTCTTTATACATATATATTAAATGCATGATTTGTAAACATTTTGTTCATAACATTTTAAAATGAGACTGAGCTTATTATTTTTTTTTTACCGACAAATGGTTTCAATAATTTCTATCTAACACAGTAATTCTTAACGTGTGGCGCATGCTCCACCGGTGGGGCATGGCAATATTTGGTGGGACTTGTTAAGAGACCAAGTTAATTGCCTTTTAAGCTTTCTTCACGTGAATTGCAGTAAAAGTTTGAATGTGTAAAAATTAAACATTAATGGGAGGGCCTTAGAATATTAGAAATACCAAAGTGAGGCACGGCTAAAAATCAGTGGGAAACCACTGGTCTGACACGAATAATTTTGTTTACAATTAATCGTTTCTTTGCGCACAATGAAGTGGTTACAAGTATTGCTATTTAACACTAATTATTCTATTAAAAAATAATTCATTCTTTTGCACAGTCAAATAGTTCAAGTTTTGCTATGTATCATCAACAATTATTTAAACATTAGTCATTTGTTTACACACAGTTAAATGATCAAAAAGTTCTATTTTAGATAATTCAATTTTGTATGAATCATTTATTTACGGACAGCTTAAATGTCAAACAGTTCTATTTGACCCATTGATGGGACCATATCAGGTGTTACCAGCCTGGGTTAAAATGGACCTGGGAGCAATGAAAATGAAGGGGTACTGAACCTTTTCTAAAGCTCCAAGACTGGAGCCTCACTATTCGATAGTTTAATGCCATGTCAGAACACTGGAGGGAAGTTTTACCCTTCTTTGGAGATGCAGCCTCAGCCAACTGGGCTATACTCTTATTGTATACACTGTTATTTTTGACTTGGAAAGCTTACATCGAGCAAAATAATGCGATTGGCTTAAAGCCCAATTCTCAACTTTTGTTAGTGTTTATTCTGACCATGACAATACCTCATACCACTTCAGAGATCTAATTGATTAATTTTCTTTTAACTTTTAACGATAATACATATCTTCTTGTTTGACACTACTTTAAATGAACTAAGATATAATAATCTGTATAAGATCTTTTTCGTGGTTATTCTATCCGGGGAAGATTCCTCGAAAGTCAATCAAACGTTTATTCAGGTTATTGATTTGGATTGAGGAAGTAGATTGATCTATGTAGTTTCTAAACTGGATACATGAAACAAGTAAGCAATACTAAATAAGGTGTTGTATATAACAAAAAGGTATATATATATATATATATATATATATATATATATATATATATATGTATATATATATATATATACCATATCATTTAAGCATGTAAATAGACTTGAAAAGAATAAAGAATGAAGATCCAGTTAATAGGCTGGTGAAATAAACTTATAATGGGGTATATCTATTAATTTTTTTTTAATTATATATATATATATATATATATATACTTATCCTTGGTAATACTTATTGGGAAAGGTATGACTCCGATTATTCTCCCTCCAGCTATGGGTAAAATAGTAGGACAGACTGAGTTCTTTAGTCTGGGTTTGGCAACCAGTCTAGAAGTAAAAATAAATTTAAACCTATTAAAGTCCGTTTAAAAATTTACAGTATCACATCCTGCCCGTGCGAAAGAGTATATATATATATATATATATATATATACTTTTGATCCTTCTCTTCAGCTTTCGAAAAAGATTGTTTGTGGCATTTGCAGGATTTTAGGACTGAAGCAATAATTACTCAAACCACTGAAGCAACTAATCATGTTGTCAATAATAGCATCTGTTGTTCAAAACCTCCGGACTTAAGAGAGGTTGAAGAAATTCTCTCCCCACTCCCATACACACATTTCTAATCATTAGTAAAAATTGAAATACAATGAAAATAGTTTTAAACAAAGAACATGATTGTTACAATGAAATTAATATTTTCAAAGTTTCCAGGATTCTTATCAACACACGTCATCTTATCAAATATGACCAGAGGGGCCTTGATTTACCATTCCAGTAATAATATCACGATACATAAAACATATTAAGGATACTTTGACTTATAACATGAAAAAAGCTCTGAGGGACGTCGAGAAGATGAGGTTATGAGGTCACCATGACGAGTTGATGACGTTACTGTTTGTTTAAGTTTCTCAGCATCACAGGAAATTCAAAACTGAGTGGTAATTAACTAAGCTTTTTGCTTAGATGTAGCACAAGGCCGCATGATTTGGGCACCCAATGAGAATCGAACTCACTCGTGTAGGTTTGCTAGTCTACCTTGCTCACCATTACACCACCAGAGGTGCCCTAAATTCAAAAAAAAAAATTCAAAAACTGAGTGGTTGGTGAATAATGCAGTGTTTGCCAACTCCTAAGTGGCCATGGGAGAAATTTGGTAGCGGGGGACACAAAATCAATTAAGAGAGCTACAGAATTATCACCTTGCTGCCTCCCGAATTTCAGTTCCAATGGATTTTCTACAACCAGCGAGATATTGTAAGTGAAGGTGATTTTCGCTTTTAAAAACTATGGATCCTAATATTGAAAACTTGCGAAACAGCTATATATATATATATATATATATATATATATATATATATATATATATATATATATATATATATATATATATATATATTGGAAGTAGCCATGGTGTAATTGTTTCCGTCGCAAGAATGGGCACAGAGACCTGAGTTCAACTCCTGGACGAGACTGTTTGTATTTCACAGAGTACTAATACTCTTAGGAAATCCTCTACTCTCTCTCCAGCTACGGGTGAATAGTAACGTAGGCTGTGCTCTTTAACTTTGACATGGCAACTAGTTTAAGAGTTGGAAAACTCTGAATCCAAACCTGTTAAACACCGCCTAAAAACTGATCTTTTGCCGCATTTTGCTCCGCATTCCCAAAACTCCAGCATTACTGGAACCTCACCATCAGATTGTTTAGTGTCATATCCAGGACACTCGTTGAGGAAGTCTTACTCCTCTGCGGAGAAGCAGTCGGTGTATTTTACAGCCCCAGCCGACAGGGCAAATCATTTTTAGTTATGTTGTGATATCAGAAAACTGATGTATGATTCATTGAAACCACGAAATATTTTTGTTTTTAAGAAATGAAATAACAGCGAAGGAATGTGTGGTTAAGAGACATTGATATTTATAGGGAGTTTATTACAAAACCAAAGATCTTTTTTTTCTAATCATATCTAGAGGGCACATAAAAATTGAAAATTTCCTTGGTGGGCCACGCACTAAAAAAAGAAAAATTGTTGGGGACCACTGGAATAAAGTTTTGACACTGAGTTTGTTTTTAGTTGCTATTCCATAAATATTGTCTTATGCCAAAGTTGAGTTAATCCAACAAATATACACATATCTGAGTCGCTTTTAAGAAAAATACAAATGATTTTCACAATTATCATTTTATAAGCACTTATGTTGTCTTATATTTGTTACATTTTAACTTAAATATTATTATTATCATAATTTTATTCATTTGAAAATTTTTCATATCAGCGTTAGCTAATGGTTTTCCACTGGTGTCTGTGTGACAGCAAGTTTCCTTAAGTTTCCAGGACCATTCTTAGTATTCTGGCTGATCGCAACAATGCTATTGTTTGGATGGTCTCCACTCGTCCTCTTATTTTCAAATCTTTCAGTCACTGTACAAGTCTTTTGGTGACAATACCGTCACCTTCATGGACCATAGTTTTTTCCGTTCTCTAGCAAGGTTCAGGTACTTATCTCTCTTTACGCCTTCCTTCAATTTTACTCTGAGGTCTACTGGGACCGCAAAGTCCACATATCGGCAAGTTCTCTGTTTTCTGCGATCCGCTTGTATATTAAAATACCAGACAAGTTTGTGCGTCTCGTTACCTGTGTTATTTCAGATAACCGTAATCAGCCTTCCTTCGCGCTTTTTTATGTAATCTTTGAGTCATCGTATCGACGCATCACTGCTATTTTGAATTCTGGCAAATCCTCTTCCTACTTATTTTCTTGACATATATAGCCTGTCTGTGTCGTCTCAGGGACGTAAGGCCTTATGCATCGTCATAAGTCTTCTTGTTCTCTGGTCCATTTGCTGAAAGTTCTTCTCTGGTCTCGTGAAGCTAACGAGCTTGCAAGTCTTTCACACCAACGCTAGCTTTCACTGAAGTCTGAGGGACCGCAAATTTCTTTGGCTCTCCAGGACTTTACTCAGTATTCTGGATGATCTAACAAATGGTGTAGTTTTAATTGTCTTTATCCTTTCATCGATTTCATACTGTTCAAATCCTTTTCCAATCCTTTGGGAACGTTCCAAGTGCATCAACTACAGTTGGTTTTACCGTCACTCGCATCTTCCAGTTTTTTCTTTTTTTTTTAGTTCTCAGGGAAGGTCCACGTATTCGTCAATTTTTCACTTTATTATCACTTCTTTTCGGGTTTTTCACATTAGCGTTTGCTGAGGGTTTTTCATTGGAGTTTGAGTGACAGGAAGTCTCCTCAAGTTTTCAGGACTCTTCTCAGTATTCTGGTCGATTTCAAAAATGCTGTAGTTCGGATGGTTTCCACATGTCCTCTTATTTCCAAGTCTTCCAGTCCCTATACTGATCCTTTGGTGACTGTACCAAGAGCACTAATTACAATTTGTACAACCATTACTTTCATGTGCAGTTTTTTCAGTTCTCTAGCAAGGTCCAGGTACTTATCCTTCTTTTCACTCTATTTCAATTTTACTCTGTGGTCAGCCGGTACAACAAAGTCAACAATTCGGCAAGTTCTCTTTTTTGTTAATTATTATAAGGTGATATTATTAGGTGATCTGTTTGTCTCTCAAAATCCCAGAGGTGTTTGTGCGTCTTATTCTCCAGGACAGATTCTGTGTTGTGTTTATACCATTTGTTTGCATGGTCAAACTTTAATTTCTTCCACAATTCCCAATGGATCACCTTACCTACCCAGTCGTGTCTCGTCTTATACTCCGTCTGTGCTAATTTGCTGCATTCGCTCATTATGTGATTGATGGTTTCGTCTTTATCACCACATAACCTACATCTGCTGTTTTCTGCGTCTTATCTATTCTTAATTTGATATGTTTAGTCATTATGGCGTTGTTTTGCCTGCTATATTATTATTATTATTATTATTATTATTATTATTATTATTATTATTATTATTTCACTCCTTGTGAGTTTTCTATCAGCGTTAGTTACCGCAAGTCTCTTCAGATTTCCAGGACTCTTCTCAATATATCTGGCGATCTAAAAAATGCAGTAGTCTGGATGGTTACGATTCTTCCACTAAATTCTTTCCATCCTTTTTCCAAGCCTTTGTGAACCGTTCCAGTCGTGCAAACTGAAATTAATATCACCGTCATTTTCATGATCCACATATTTTTAGCTCTCAGTCAAGGTCCAAGTATTTGCCTATCTTTTCACTTTCTTTTATTTTTACTCAGTGGTCCACTGAAACAGCAAAATCCACTTGACGACATGTTCTCTTCTTTCATTTTCTTTTAAATTAGCACTAAGTTTTGTCTTTGTTATTATCATTATTATTATCATTATTGATTTACTCCATATTATCGGTTAATTTTAGGTCTATGAAAAAAGTGAAACTTAGTAATGGGATTCAACTGTAAGTCTAATGAGAAGCTACGTCATTCTTTCCAATTTTGTGCAGCTAACTCCAACCAACGAAGTGCTTATCTATTCAGAGGGTTGTAATAAAAGACAACAATAATACAATCGAGCAGCTTGAGTAATCTACTTATTTCTGTAAAACACAATTCGGCACACACACACACACACACACACACACACACACACACACACACACACACACACATATATATATATATATATATACATAAAGTGGACCGATGAAAAAAAAGCAATGGTTTAAAAATGTTTGATAAACTAAAAGCGCTCCAATGCTGGCCAGTAGAGCATTATAAAAATTAAAAAAAATTAAAATCATACCTTTTTATTATATCTATCTATCTATCTATCTATATAACAGCAGATGAAACATACCAATGAAACTAAAATAGAAAAATGAGATTTTAATTCTTTTAGCTTATACAGGGTGGAACGATAAAATTGTCGCCCTAGAAAAGACTACATGATTCCATTTCCGTTTAATGAAAACCGATTTTCTTTTTTTGTTGCAGACCAGTAACTAGTTGGCCAGTTGTGTTCAAATCCCAAGAGCAATAGGAGCCTTCTATCATGTCTGAAAGTGACACTGTTCAACGAGCGAGATCGGAGTTGCGCCGCTGTACAACTCATGCTCTCTACCGATCCTCGTTATGACAACAGGACCATTGCCAGCACCCTCAAAATGCAAATCCAGACGGTTCAACGTGTCCAGGGTGATGAAAACAAAGTTTCCGGCTACGGTTATGGTCTTTGGTGTGGTTTCAAGTTAGGGCCACACGATGCCACCTCACATCTTCGAAATCGGCTTGAAAGTCAACACCAAAGTGTACCTGGATGTGCTGAAGGGTGTGGTGATCCCCTGGTGCAATCAGGTGGCCGGTGGCAGACCCTGGGTGTCGCAGCAGGGCTCGGCGCCGGCTCACAAGTCCAAAGAGACCCAGGCTTGGCTTCAGAAGGAGTGCTACGACTTTGTATCCTTCTCTCACTGGCCACCCTCCTACCCCGACCTGAACCCACTGGACTACTTCGTTTGGTCATACGTCGAGAACATCACCAACATGACCTCCCACAACACCAAAGCCAGTCGGATCGCCGCCATTCACCGAGTATTCGCCGGGCTCCCGCCGGCGCTTGTAGAAAAGGCATGCTCCCAGTTCCGGATCCGTATCGAGGCGGTGATTGAGGCTGAAGGTGGCTACATTGAATAGATGTCAGCTCTACTACATAATCAAGTTAGCTGAATTGATTTTTTCAATAAAAGTTTTAAAATAAAGCTGTAGTGTTGTTTTCTTTAGGACGACCATTTTATTGTTCCACCCTATATATATATATATATATATATATATATATATATATATATATCAGATCAAGTTTGATGATCGTATAGGCGAGAAACTGATAGCCACCAAGCGCTGCTGATTCTGTGTCTACGGTATTCGAACATACGAGGATTATTAAATAAGTTTCCAGACTTTTTTCGTATAGGCACTTTTATTGATTGTACACACATGAAACTCTAGTCCCCTTCGAAGTAATCTCCTCTGGCTGCAATGCACTTGTACCGTTCCAACAACTTCTGGAACGCCCCATCGAAGCCCTCTTGTGTGAACGTGTCAATGACCTTCGTCACAGCCTCTTTCATCTCCTTAATTGTCTCATAACGACAGCCTCTGAGCTTAGGGAATAAGTAAAAGTCACAGGGAGCAAGGTCTGGACTTTGGGGAGGCTGAAGAACTGCCTTGATGCCCATCTTGGTCAAATCGTCTGTGACAAGGATGGAGTTATGGACTGGTGCATTGTCCTGGTGAAAATGCCACTGACCCGATTTGAAGAGTGCTGGCCTCTTCCGACGGAATCTCTTCCTGAACTCCCTTAAAACCTCAACATAGTAACCCTAACCCTAACCCTTTGGCCAATCAACTCTGGTGTATTGACTTTCTTACTCCTCCCACACCTCACATAATCCCTAACAGACACCGTGCCTTCCTTGAATCTCTTGTGTCGCTCAAATCTGATGCTCGATTCATGCAAGATAGTCGAAAAGCAGTCTGAATCATTCCATACGTTTCTGTGGTATTTTTTCTAAGTTTAAAACAGAATTGTATTGCATATCGTTCTTCTAAAGTGTCTTCACGTCCAGATTGAATTTTTGTAATTCACCAGCATTGACAATCAGGCTTTAGTAGGGTGTATTCTAATTCCTGCTATAGCTGTTCATTTGAAGCTGAAATCATAAAAAAATTGGTCAGTTATCTCATAAGATGTATAGCAATAACATAGTGAATTTTAAAGAGTCTGCGACAATCATAAATGCCGGTACAAAAAAGTCTGGAAACTTATTGAAGGCACCACGTATATATATGATCTATTGCCGATATTGAGAACTCTTTATTGATAGGTATAAAAAACTACATTACACCCACACATATACGCACTTATATATATATATATATATATATATATATATATATATATATATATATATATATATATATATATATGCAGTTATTTTGGAAAAAGTATTCATATCACTTGAATTCTCATGTTAACGTAACAATGGAATTCCTAATCGCAGAGTCATGAAACTAGTGTAATAATGCATTGCTAAAAACTCTGGATACACCTTCAAATTTGACCGAATTTTGACCAAAGATACAAACCAAAAATTCAAACCAAAAATTTATAACAGTTTGATACTGATATATCGAAAACAAAAAAAAAAAAACAATTTTAGAATCTGAAGCTGTATAAAAGCGTAAAAATAATCTAAATTAACTTTGTCTCAGTGTGGAAAGATGACTTTCAGCTTGTTTTATTATCTATTTTCTCACATTCATCTCTTTATTGTTGATAAAAATTAGAGGTCAAAGTTCGGCAAATGATAAAAGCTAATTCGTAAATAAAATTCACTCAATGAAATCCACTCTACTCTGATTAAAATTCAATATGAGAGTCGGGAATCTGGACATTTGGTGTATGTGGTGGATAGGGCTATTTTATCAGTCTACCAACATATTAACAGCCGAAGATAGATAGATAGATAGATAGATAGATAGATAGAGAAAAAAAAGTATTGAGAGAGATTTTTTACCCTTTCCTTGCTGCATGCTACTATTGTCGAACTTGGAGGGGGCTTCAGGTTCGCATTTTCCACCGTTGAAAATTTTGTGGAGACGTTTTCTGTAATTCGACAATATATACTAAATTTTTTTATTCGTCCTAGCGTAGTGGGGTGGAGGGCTTAGATTATGCCGATTTCATCCCCGACAAATGGATTGGAAAATTCGTAGAGGTAAACGATTTAAGTCTGTGTTTACCAAACCGCTACACAATGTGCAGAATGTGACAGAAGGTCAATCTTTAAGAGGAGTACAGCTGGTTTGAATTCAGATTTTTCCTTCTTCTTTACGAGATGCCTTGCAAAAGCTGAATAACGCAATTCGTCCTACTAATTAATAGCAAGTGGGAGGTTTGGTTGGGTTGGATTTTATGGTATATCAACCATTGCAAGCTATTTAATGCCAAATCCTGTTTATACATATATCTCAAATTTTTTGTATACAGTTAAATGGTTTCATAGTTTGTTCTATGTGACCCATAGATAGGACCTTCTCAAATGCTACCACTCTGGGTCAGAGTAGACCTGGGAGCAATGGCAATGAAGAGGTACTCTACATTTCCCAAATCTCCAAGGCTGGAGCCTCGCCATCAGATGGTTTAATTTTATATCCAGGACACTCATTGGTGGGGTATCTTACCCCTCTACAGAGATGCAGTCGGTGTATTCTACCACCCCAGCCGATTAGGAGGAGGAAAGAAGAACGTGAGCGCCAAGTAAAACGCAAATACCTTCGTCCAGAAGTTGAACGCAGGTCGCCGATTCCATTTCCTACGATTATAACCGTCACGTTAAGCGTGCCCCTTGTATTTACCCAACCCCTCTATCATGAGCAGGATATGACACAAGATCAGTTTTTAGGCAAATTTGAGCTGGTTTGAATTCAGAGTTTTCCTTCTCCTGGAATGGTTTTCTTACCAAGGCTAAAGAACCTAGTCTATCCTACTACTTAACCATAGTTGGGGATGGTGGGGGAAAACATATAGACTCACGCCTTCCCCAAGAGCATTATCATGAAATAAAATGCAAACAGCTTCCTCCATTATTTGAACACGGGTTTTAAAGTAACATTTTTTAAAGTCGTTTTTTGCTGAATATTTCTAAAAAATAAAAAATACAGTGACAAAAGGTTAAAAAACTCAGTTTCAAGTTTGAAATTCAACTTCAACAGATTTAAATTTCTTAAATGAAATATTTCTAACATTAATTTTGATTAGTTTTTCCTTCTCATCTTTATTATTGCATTTTTTAAAAATTATTATTCCAGCGCCCAAGTAGTTATATTTTAAGACCGTTAAAATTATTAGCAGGGGCGAACTATTTATTTCTGATTTTCGTTTTTGGAGAAGGTAACGACCTGAACACTATGATATAATTAATGCATCATTTGAGATGAAGGAAAAACTAATCAAAACTAGTTTTGACATCAACCTTATTTAATGCAAAGTTACATACAGGGAAAATCATTTGTGTATGATTAGGTTATTTGTTTAAATGGCATATCAACCTTTGATGGTCATTTTATATCAAATCCTGTTTATACACACACACACACACACACACACACACACACACACACACACATATATATATATACGTGTGTGTGCGTGTGTGAGTGGGTGAGTAGTTGGTTGTGCGTATGTTAGGTTAGGTTAATTGGTTTAATGACAGATCAACCCTTGATGGTTGCTTAATGCCAAATCCTGTTTATACATATATATGATGAGTAGGCAACTTTATTTTTAAACGAGTTAGATAAAAATCATTTGTAAGTTGTGTACTTTGTGAGTATTGATCATCATCAGAGTCCCTTTACTCTCTTTCTCTCGTCATTTATCCCTATCGGTCATCGCTTTTGGCAAGTCCTCTCGGCGGCATATAGTGTCCGCATAGACCGCATAGAGATGATGAATGTAAGTTTTTACTAGTCGGTCAACACTGGCGTATCCAAAAAGCGACGTTCTCCAATAAACTTATATATATATATATATGCAAATTTCATTAAACATAATAGACATTTTATGCCTACATATTTTCTTCTGGATCCGTTCGAATTCCCGTATTACTTTTATCGTATTCGGCGGGGAATTGATTTAGGTATTGTCCATAGTTGTATGTATCCCTAGTACTTTCTGCCCCTACTTTGGGCCATCATCAGGGGAGGATCTATTACAAAAGTGATGTAACTTTTGTTTTAGCATATTGCTACTATGTAAGAGCGTCTTTACCGTTGAAGATTATGGCGTTTGCTTTTAAATGGGTTTCTATAATTAGTGTCAGTAGCTAAAGACATTTAAGTACATTGGCACTGGTTTGAAAATTAATTAAGTCGGGCAGAAAGTACTAGGGATACATACAACTATGGACGATACATAAATCAATTCCCCCCGAATACGATAAAAGTAATACGGGAATTCGAACGGATCCAGAAGAAAATATGTGGACATAAAATGTCTATCATGTTTAATGAAATTTGTATTAACGAAGAAATGCTGCTAAAATACACGCACACACATATATATATACACACTTTTCAGCGCTTCATCGTATTGATAATTATATATATATATATATAAGCTCAATGAAGCGCTGAAAAGTCCTCTGTCTGATCAAGTAGGGAATAACCTCGAGCCTTTGTAACTTTCTTTAATATTTCCGAACATATCAATAAAAACAAAGGTAATATTCGTTTTGGTAGTGCCGAGAACTTTTCAGCATCCAATTTTAATCTCACCGAATGGCGCATTGTTCTGTTTCTGATCTAAATCCCAGTGTGTACAAGCACCCGATGTCTAATCTGTTTCTAATGACGATTGTTCGCAGCCAAAAGCGCGTATTCAAATTTGGACAAAACCAAACATTTCTTTGTATTTGCGAAAAAGTTTATACCTGACCTTTAAAGTTCTTGAATCTTTAATACTGCGAATGCCAGGTTTATGGTGGGTTGTTCCTCAATGAATGGGAGCGTTTGTTTACGATCTCTTTCTTGAATATAATGAGACATTATTTTATTTTTCAGGTTGGCAACCCTTATTCAAAACTTGCTGATCGATGTTGACGTCGAAATTGTGTGAAAACATTCAGTTCTTACTTGACTCTTAGAATTCTCGTTCAGTAATGTAATCTTCGTTTATCAAAATTGTGAGTTGTGCGCATTGCGTAACGGTTATCGTCGTAGAAATAGGAATCGGTGACGTGAGTTCAAATCGTAGGACGAAGCTGTTTATATTTCACTTCGCACAAATACTCTTGGGAAAGGCATTAATTTATCTCTTCTCTTCTCTTCTCTTCTACGCCAGAAGTAAGGTAGACTGGATTCTTTAGCCGAGGTTAAGCAACCAGTCTAGGAGAAGGGAAATTCTCGATTCAAATCAGCTGTACCCAGCTTAAAAATGACTTTGTGTTACATCCTGTCCGGGGTTAAAGGGTTGGGTAAATCCATACAATCATAATGGTTAAGTGTGTCACGAAAATAGAAAGCATCTAGTTCTGTGTCAAACTTCAATGCGATAGAAACATTTAACAGGTTAACACAGGATTATGCGGACCATGTTTTAACGCTGGTACAGACTTTTAGGGATTACCAGGTATTTTTTACAGACTAAAAGACTGTGGAAGATGAATTCTATTTGACCGGTCGTTTCTCAAACTGAAATAAAAATGCAACAAAAGTGAAAACTAATCAGATCTGATCGACATTTGACGGTGAATATAATTGGTGGGGAATAAACATTGAGAAGCTAATTTTCAATCTGGGTTGCTAAACTGAAAAATAAAATAAAAAGTTTTCTTGACACCCTATATGAACATTTTTTCCCAAAGGAATATTCTTGTGCTCATTTGGTTTGAGTCTTGTATGACTATTTTCTGTTCCCCAAAATCAAAACCTTGATACGTGGTTACAATTTTGGCGCTTGAGACTTGAAGACAGAATCTATCGAAGACTTTCAAAAACAGGAATAATATGTTCGTTGGTGTGTAACTTCCAAAGGAAACTATTTTGTAGGAGATAAAGTTGATTTGTAATTAAGTTGAAAGACCCGAAACATAAAAAAATCACTTTTTGATTAGAGGAGGTAAGTATTTCTGTTTATTGACAATGATGAGAAATGACAAGAAGTTGTTTGGTTGGTTGGTTGGATTTTATTCCATATAAACCCATGTAGGTTATTTAATCCCAAATCCTGTTATATACAGGATTTAGAAACAAATAGTTGTACATAACATTTTAAAACGAGCCAGAGCTCATTTGTTTGCACATAGTTAGATAGTTTCAAGCATTGTAAACACTAATAGCCCTATTTTAACTCAGTTAAATGATTTCAAGCATTTCTATCTAACACTAATAGTTCTATTTGTTCACAGATAAATAGTTTCAAGTTTCGCTTATACTGATAGTTCTATTTCCACACTGTTAAATGGTTTAAAGTATTTCTGTATGATACTAATAATTCATTTTAATATCAATCATTTCGTTGCACACAGTTAAATGGTTTCAAGTATAATTTGATTAAATAATCCCACTTGACCCATTGATGGGACCGTAACAGGTACTATAACACCGAGAAAGAGTAGATCTGGGAGTAATGGCAATGAAGTGGTACTCCCTATTCCCCAAAACTCCAGAACTAGTGTCTCACTATTGGATGCAATTTAGTGTCATATCCAAGATACTAGTTGGGAGGGTCTTATCTTCTGAAGAGATGCAGTCGAAGTATTCTACTGCCCCAGCCGACAGGGCTGTAATGAAAAATTCACGAGCATGGAAAATCTTATACTTGTTGTCATTAAATCTATTCAATCTTACAAAACTTTACTGGTTGGATCAGAAAATAATAATGTGACGATTCGATTTTGTCAAATGATTAAGTAAAGTTAGTAAATCAAGCAGTACAAGTATTAGTCGAATGAAGACGCCTGTGATTATCAACCAATCAGAATGCAGCTTAGAATTCATTGCAAAGCATTATTAACATAGTTCCTTTGTCCATATATGATATTTTATCGACCATAACAATAAGGGCATGATACCACCTGCTACAACGCGTATAAAAAGGAGGCGTGATCAGCGTAAGAGTTATCGTCGTATGAAATGAAATCGGCGACGTAAGTTCAAATTCTAGACGAAGCTGTTTGCGTTTCACTTCGTGCTAATGTCCTAGGGAAAGACAGGAATACATCTGTCCTTCCTCCCAGCTATGGGTAAATAGCAGAGCAGACTGGCTTCTTTGGTCTTGATTTGGTAACCAGACTATGAGAAATAAAATTCTGAATTCAAACAAGCTTTGAGATACTTGTCCCGTAACCTGCTTTGATTTTAGGTCGCTACTTAGTTGCGTGTTTTGGGTTATAATAGCCTGGAGGAGCATGGTGGACGTAAAGGCGGACGAACCCAACGACGGGTCAACGGATTGCCTAACCAGGTGCTGGGCGGACGAAACCCACACGACAACGGCTAGGATCAAATAGTTCGATCGGGGAACTACGGCTGCTCATTTATTAGGGTTGCTAATATAGATGAGAATATAATACAGCCATCGAAAGATTACCATGAGCACTTTACTCCGCTTAAAAATCGACTTTATGTCACCCACAATCCCGTGACGGAGAGAAGAGTAAATACAATCTATCCGTAAAAAAACGTATACAATATATATATAAAAAAATAATAATATATAAAAATCATTTGGCAAAGTTAATAAATCAAGTTGTGAGTTCAGTGTGTTTCCTATAGACTAAGTATTCAGTGTGTTTCCGATAGACTAAGTATTCAGTGTGTTTCTGTAGACTAAGTATTTTTGTATTACACGGCTTTTTTTCAACTTTCTCTCGTTTGGAAATCTATCGAGTACTAAATGGTTAATACAAAATACTCGGCTGTTAGTCACCCGACCAGTCAGAGGGAAGGAATAACTGTGCTTACCTGGGTGCGTTTTTCACTATCCTCTCAAAAATTAAATCGTTGTTGGGCTGATATACTATTTAAGAAATGAATGTGCTCGAATTAATCTTCACTAAAATATTTTTCCTTTGTGGGTAATATATAGGGTTACAATGCCAAAGGTTATTTTCAAGTTCCTTGCTTGGTAATATCTATTATCTATGTATAAAGTCGTGTGTCTACGTACGTGTGGATGCGTATATTTTTGTGCATGTAAGTGAGCTCGAACGTGTATTTTGTAAAAGGTGTGACGTGATAGCTGTTTACGTCAAAGATATTTTGGAGATTATTTATTGCTGCCTAGAATGTCTGTTATATCTAAGCAAACTTTATGGTTTTCGCTTTACCCAATTTACATATTCAAATAAAAATTGTGACTGCTGTTATTCATTTTGTTAGTCCTTTTCGATCGAGTCTTTCGAAATCTTTATAAGTAAGGCATTCTTTTGTTGATGTCGTCATTGCTACTATGAAAAGTGTGTCGTCTTCGCTTAAACTGAGGTTTACAAGCAAGGCATATAGACTCACTGGTTCATCAGTGGCAAAAATGCACAGACAATGGAAATAACATCGTGAAAAAACCTTAGATATACAAATTGTGCTTTCTGTATCTATATGTGGGAATATATATATAAAAATGTAATTTAGCTGACCGTAGTCGAGGGTGATCCGAAGGCTCCTATTTCAATACCAATTACACCAAGGTGTAGGAGAGGGCACTACTCCTTTCCCTGGATTGCTCCACTTACTCTTGATCTGTTGCTTATAATGTTGAGTGTTAAGCAAGGAGGCATCAAGTACCTTTTTTGAATCTTTGGTATGACTCGACCTGGGATTGAACCCGGTCCATTGGCAAACACTCTACCCACCCTGCCAATGGGTCGGTAATATATAATAAAATGCAAATAAAAAGGTACATAAAATGTGCTCAATGCGTTTATAGCATAGTGGGTCTAAAACCTAAGATGTTTAGATTATGTGCACGTTGAGACAGTTACTTATGGTTTCATAATGATTACAGAATCGTCAGACAGATTTCCCTCTGACAATGGTGTGATCCACGTGTAATGGACTCAACGACTGTGACCTACATGTAGCAGACTCAACGGATACATAATTTCTACAATCAATTTAGGTTATATACCGTGGATGATTGAATGACATCGTATATATATATATATATATATATGAAGTCATTCAATAGATAAGGAGGAATTTTGCCGATGTAGTTGGCAATAGGAGGGAATGTTTACAATTCCACTTTTTTCAGGGAAATCAATAGTGATGGGTCCTTTCATATCAAGCAGACTGCAAGTATGATCGGCTTAACCACTGTTGTGCCCGGAACTTTTTGTTTACCAGATAGTAAGTGTGCTTCAATTCCATGGATTGTCTTTTAGACGCTAGCTCGTAGTGGCAAACCTATGCTTAGTCCATTTGTAATGATTTTTTTAACGAAAGTATGCTTCTCCGTAAACCTCACACATTCTTCTGTAAATTTCACATGGTTTGCACTTCTCAGCAACCAAATATTTGTTGAAAGACTTCTGTTCAAGCTTGGAGCACACTGTATGATTTGCCATCAATTTGAATAGCCTCAAAAGAAATATTTTTGCGAGGTTAATTTTTGCTATAAACACTGAAGTGTTTACATAAACAGAAAAAAATCTGAAAACAAAAAATATCTTTATTTTATTTTTTTAAAATTCCCCATATCTAGTAAATGACCTTCGTATATATATATATATATATATATATATATATACGAGGGTAATTTAATATATATATATATATATATATATATATATATATATATATATATTTAATATACTATATATATATATATATATATATATATATATTGGAAAAGAAAATAACTCGTCAGAAAAGAAAAAAAACGAACGCGTCACAATACCGACTTCGTCAGAAAAAAGAAAAAAAAACCCAAATGAGTCGCAAAGCAACAAATATTGAAAAAGAGTTCAATATGTACGTAGAGACAGTTTATAGAGACAAATAAGTAACAGAATTTTACTATCAAAGTTTCACTGAAAAGGATCTTCAGGAAAACTTTATTAGAGAGTGATCGGGACCAACAGGTTCATATATATAAGGCCACCGTAGAAAATAACATAGAAACTAAACATAAATAAATAATTCCCAGTATGGAAGAAAAACTGGATATTGCAACATACCTCAATTCTTAAAGTATTTTTCAATAAAAAGTCGGAGATATTGAACGGATGTAGGCATAAAAATAAATGGCTGCTTCATCCCTTAACAATGAATTCATGTTTTTTTTCCCCTCAAGGCTAATTTCCACTGCGAGCTTGTACATATGTATCCATTAATTCTAATCACTTTCTGACAGAATTTTTTCCAAGATCTTTTTCTGTGAAAACTGTGAAGTAAACTTCTCTAATATATATATATATATATATATATATATATGTAGTAGGGCATCTGGCACTATAACCTTGATATGGCAACCGGTCTAGGAAAAGAACTACTTTGAATTCAGACCTGTTAAACTCCGCTCAAAAATTTACCTTGTGTCGGATCCTGCTTATGAAGAGGGGGTTGATATATATATATATCAGTGGCGACTCTAGCCTATTTTTGCTACTCGTGCTCCGCCCCCCCCCCGCACTCTGTCAACTTCAGTTCCCAACCCGTGGTCCGTGGACCCAAAGTAAGTCATCATAGTGGCTATTGCGTGATTCTCCATTGTATAGCACAGATTGACAAACGTACCTTGCATGGTGTTTTTTTTTGTAAACAATCAAGATACTATATAATTTGTAGTCTTGTTAATACAGTAGATAAGATAATTTTTTTTCCTTTCAAAAGTATAGTAGGAAAGAGATGTTCATTACTATGACGAGAAAAATATGTTTATTAGAATAAAGAAACCGATGACAATATACACAGACACAGCTAGTAGTTTCAATTTCGCTTAAAATAAAGATTATTTGTTGAAAATGTATTCAAATAAACAAATTTTAGTTACAGAATGTAATATATGCAACATTCATTAAAGAAATAGACATCTGTTAGTGAAAAAACGAATTAAAACACGCCGTTTAACCAACATTTACCATAGCGATGATGATGACGTCGGCGACTGCTCTAATCTGCTATCCTCTCTCTCTCTCTCTCTCTCTCTCTCTCTCTCTCTCTCTGTCCCTCTCCGTCTTCCCAATATATCTATCAACAGTCGCACGTGCTAAGATTTTTGAGCACAGTGGTAGGGTTGCTCTAACATTACTGTTATTATAAGGGTCTAGTGCCTTGCATGGATCGGGCGTTCAACATTAGAGCCGATTTTATGGGATGTTCAATGATTCTGACGGTGGCCAGACAAAGACCATCCGTTCAAAACAGCATTGTTCTATTATTCCCAGATATATTTATGAACTTTTGGCTACTTAGTCATCGAAACTTGAATAGATACGCAATTTAATTGAGATCAGACTAAGTATGTTTGCTTGAAATTAATGGATGATTTTTAATCCATTTTGAATAACATTGACCGAGCTATTGGTCGTGCCGGGTACGAGTAGCACTAGTCCCGTCTCCGCCCCTGATATATATATATATATATATATATATATATATATATATATATATATATATATATATATATAACCAAATATAGCCAAATCCAATAACCCATACCATCATCACTCTAACCTATATCTATTTCGCTCCCTTTCTTTCCTTTTCTGCCTCTTTTCTGTAGACCTTCCCCCCTTTTTTATTTCTATATTTTTATCGTTATTTTATCAATTTCCTCAGTTGCTAAACTTTAGAAAAACTCATTTTCATTCTGATGAAGTTCTGTTTCCAATAAAGAATGAAATATTGAATCCATTGTCTGTTTTTGGTTTATCCACTTTTCTTCAGATTTACCAAAAATCTACTTTTTCTCCATATATATATATATAACCTGATCTGAACTAGTGCATCTCGTTGTAATGCGGCTTATTGATCAGCAAGCTAGATTTGCAGACCATTCCAAGTGAGTTCGATTCTTATGCCACAATTACGGTAATCTTGTACCAAACTTAAGCCAGGTTTCCTGGATTTCCTATAGATATCAGTGAAAAAAAAAAAACAAATAAAATAATACGATTACTTATCTCTTTATTGTTGAAAGTTGATGTGTGCTTATCAGTGAAACCAATTTATCTCTTTCTGCTTATCAATTTAAAATTTCGCTCAATCGAAATTTTGGAGTTTTGTAAGGAAACCTAATCTTTGTCCGTAACTAATCTTAATAATTATTGTATGGTCTTGATTTCTTTTCTAGGATTTGAATAATTAATTTTTCATTTATTCATTAAGCTCTGTTTACTAAATACATGTATATCTCCACTTCCTTGACAAAAATAAGGAATTAGCACAGTTACAAGATGTTTACTAAAGTTTTTTCTATAGCAGTAAATAAACTAATAACAGATAAGACGCAAAACATTTTTCCTTTACTGGCTAAACATTCTGACTTCATAAAATATACCTTAAACAAACTAGATTCAAATATTTGTTGATGGTATAATTTTTTTTTCAAGCCTGGAAGATGAAAATACTATGAAATAACCCAACACAGAAGAAAAATTATGAAATTATCTCCGTTTAGTATTTAAATTTATTTCTTCAACCTATTTTAGTCTATGCATTTACCAACCCCTCCGTACGAGCAGGATGTGACACAAGGTAAAATTTTTAGCAAAGTTTTACACATTTGAATTCGGAGTTTTTCTTCTTCTCCGGTTGCTACGTCTTTTCTACTACATACGCATAGCTGAAGAGAGAATTGTTGGATTTATATCTTTTTACAGAGTATTAATACTATGTGAAATGCAAGCTGTCTCGTCCAGGATTTGAACTCTGGTCGCCATGGACATTTTCTGCGACGGTAGCCATTACACCGCGAACGTCTCCATTAGTATAGGCGTTTACTAAGTGTAACTTAGGCATGAATCTGTGAGTAAAGAACTAACTATTGTAGTCATAGTTAAAGAAACACGTTAATTAACCATTACTCCATTGTCGTTATTTAGTAAAATGAGCTTAGAATGTCACAAGGACATAAAGATAAGTTGTTGAGTCCGGATGAAAGACAACTTTGCTAACCACTATTCGTAACAAGGCTTCTACTTGTTTCTTTTCATTTTAACAGAACTTTTTCTATTTCTATTCGTGGGAGTTGCATGATCGAAGTGAATGCAAGAGGACACGTTGCAAGATCAGGCATCGAATGGAACAATAATACTGGCCTTTGGTCAATGGGAAGCCAAAATTAAGATTGACAGGAGAAAGAAAGGGAGATGCTATTTATTTGAACAAATCAGTCCAGTGAGGCAGATGAGATACAAAAAGTGATAGAACCATGTCCAACTGGGGTTGGCGAGTCATCTCACGCACTTTCGTACTTAGCTCGCCTCAGTATCGTTTTTTGTTTTAGAAATAATCAATCTATCTATCTATCTATCTATCTATCTATCGAGAGAGAGAGAGAGAGAGAGAGAGAGAGAGAGAGAGAGAGGGGCAGTTTTTGCATAAAATGTTTGTTTTGTTATACCGGTTTCACAACGTGTTTTTTCTCACTCGTTTTTTTTTTGCTCTGGTACTTCTGAATTTCTAGAAGATGATTTTTGAAGAACTAACACTATTCGAGCTAGTTTATGCAATGGCATGAGGAGGTACGCTAAGCGTAACGGTTATCGTCGTAGGAAATAGAATCTGTGACCAGAGTTCAAATCCTGGACGAAGCTGTTTACGTTTAATTTGTTCTCAATTGGGAAAGGCAAAAACTCATGTTCTCTCTCTCCTTATGGGTAAATAGTAATATCAAGTGGCTTATTTAAACTTTATTAGGCAACTAATCTAGGAGAAGGAAAACTTTTAATTCAGATCACCTCTACCCCACTTAAGAAATGATTTTGTGTCACATCCTGGCTGTAGCGAAGGGGTTGGGTAAATCCCCAAACGAGTGTCATGGATGTGACACTAAACTGAATCTGATTGTGAAACTCCAGTTCTGGAGCTTTGGGGAATGTGGAATACTCCTTCATTGCCATTATTCCAAGGTCCACTACGTCCCGAAGTGGTAATACCTATTGTGGTCCCAACTATGGGCCAAATAGAACTGTTTAACCATTTAAGTGCATGCAAACAAATGACTGATGCTAAATTGAATTATTAGCGTTACATAGCAATATTTAAAACCATTCAACTGTATACAAATAAAACTATTAGTGTTCGGAAGCAATACTTGAAATCATTTAACTGTGTTCAAACCAATGACCTCTGGCTTGCTTAAAATGTTACCAACAAACTATTCATATGAATGAAGGCCTGAGCAAATGATCATAACACTTGGTTATAAAAATACATATCTCTCTTTATTTCTTGAAAGGCCTAAAGCTTCTGTAGGTGTGGGAGAGATGAATACAGACGGAGGAACCAAGCGGAGGACTGCTATATTGGTCTTTTCTTAAATTCTTAGCCACGTTGTGATTCCATACTCAGGGCCCCTCTGCTTCTCGATCGGGGGAGGGGCAGAGAGCAGTCGCCGGCCACTTGCTGTCCGAACCTCTGAACTGCCCGACTGCAAGACTGTGTATCCGAGACTGATCGTTACTACTGTGGGTGTCTACATATAGCATTTCCCAACGCCTAATCTTTTCCGGTTGTCAATCTATGTGACTTGCTTCCGGTTACCAACCCACGTGATCTACTTACACCCATGTATTGCTGTCTTCCTGTTTATACAGCTGGAACATGTGTAGCGAAGGGGTTGCGTAAATGCATACACAATGCTGTGGTTAATTTAATGCCAAGGCCATCCTTGTGGAACAGTTGTGGTACTATTTAACTCATAGCTGGCGAGATAAGGGGGGCATATCTTTCCTAAAGGTATTATGGAGGCACTCATAGTGTAATAGTTATCGTCGTTGGAAATAAGCAAGGAGACCTGAGTTCAAAGCCTGGACGAGGCTGTTTTTTCATTTCACATTGCACTAAACTCTTGGGAAAGGTATGAATCCAACTATTCTCCCCTCACCCATCTATGGGTAAATAGTAGAGCAGACCAGTCTCTTTAACCTTGGCAAGGCAACCCGTCTAGGAGAAAAAAAGCTCTGAATTCAAACTAGTTGTACGAATGTGGCTGGGGATTACTTTCGGATACCAATCATCAAGAAACTTCACACATCAAAGAATGAAACCGCTTTAACCAACATTGGGTGAATGCCGTCACACGCATACACACCAGATATTAATCCGAAAGTGAACGTAACAGAGCAACTGGAGTTCGAACTTGCTTACTACGATGTTGCAGTCCAGTACGTTAGCCACTACACACGTTTGCCATTAGCCACCTAATAGGATTGGAAAAATGATACCTACAAAGCGAGTTTGAATTACTTTCATGTTTGTTAGTATTACTGTTGTATCAACATCCTTAGAAAAGCATGAAATCAGTCCTTCATCTAGGCAATGATTTTCTATTATCTTACGATTACAGAAATTAAAAAGAGTAGATGCGTAAATATGTAGGCAACCTATTCTAACTTTCGAACTAATCATTGCCATCGCTTCCAGGTCCATTCTGGCCTGGAGTGGTAGCACCTAATAGAGTAAACTGTGAACTTTTGCTATACCGAATTGCTTGAAATAGGACTGTTTTGACATTTAAACGGCATACTTATGCAAAACTAAACTGTTTGAAATAGAACTGTTTTTGAATAGAACTAAACTGTGTACTTATGCTAAACTGAATTGTTTAAAATAGAACTGTTTTGACATCAAACTGTTTGTACACAAAAACTATACTAATACTAAACTGAATTGCGTAAGATTTAATTCGGCATTAAATGATCCGAAAAGAGTTGATATGCTGTAAAACAAAACAACCAACCAACCAATATGGTTATTTACTATACTATGCTAATCTCACTAAATATTGACGTGAAAAGCAACCTGATGCTGGGAAATTTGCCCATCCTGAGTTAAGACAGAAGGTCGATAGAGAAAGTTTTTAAACAGAAAGAAATGCTGACAGGTCATTAGTGATTTGTAATCGATACATTCCGTCACTCTCTGGCAACAAGAGCGAATTCTCGATGAAATCCTTAACAAATTGGTGTTTCAGCAACAACGTAAAACTTGCCATGATTTGAGATTATAAAAACTTAATCAACATCACACCCTATCAGGGCACCTCGGGTGGTGTAATGTTTAGCAAGTGTGATTAGTAAACCTTCACGAGTGAGTTCGATTTTCATTAGGTGCTCCATTCATAAGGCCTTGCGCCACATCTAAGCAAGAAATTTACTCCATATCAACAGGGATTAGAATACACTGACTGTATCTCCTACAGACCGGGTAAGACCTTCACCTCACCTCAAAGTGAGGTTTTGGGTATGACACTAAACTGCATTCAAGATAGAAGATCCACTTCTGGAGAGTGTGAAGTCACCCTTTTGTTGTCGTTACTCCCAGCTTCACTCTGACGCCTATTTGTAGTACTTGTTAGGGTCTGATCTATGGGTCAAATAGATCTGTTTAAAAGTATTCGATAGGACAGTGAGCGAAAAAGTCTTTAGAAAAAAACTACAAAAAATGAAAATAGGAACATACAGTGAATACGATTCCCTAGCCTCAAGGCATAAAATAACCGTTGACGAGCTGAGATGCCGTTAGAATCAATCAATAAATCAATCATGAACCTACACCAAAGTGTTCCATATAGACACGTGGGAGTAAATAAAATAATCTCAGGGGGTGCATTGAGGTGCTCGGGAGGGGTGATTTTATTAGTTTGCATTTATAAATCCCTATATATATATATATATATATATATATATATCATGGTTAAACTTGGTTTATACCAATCTTCTTTAGACCGACGCCCCTTTCCGTATTTTGTCCTCTACAGAGCAATCAGAAGAAAATATTTAGGATAACGACTTTTTACATAAACCACATTAAGAATTAGCAAGAAGACTTTAAAGCTCGATTCAAGGATCTTCCAAACATGGAAATTCCTGAATGGATTATATCTCCATTTGAAGTTGAAGTGGGAAGTGCAAATTTAGACAACTTTTTAAAAGAAGAATTTATTGAAATAGACTTCGCTTCAAGATCGAAAGCCATGTACACATTTAAAGGAATTGGATATTACTGGATGAACGAAAAATCTGTTGCTGAACATCCCAAGCTTTGTGAAACTATTGAAGCTATTTTACTAGCTTTTTCAAGTTGGTATATGATCGAATGTGGGTTCAGCCATTTGCATTATTTACTAAGCAAACAGGGAATCACTTTGAATATAGAATATGGCGATTTTCGGCTTAAATTCACAAACTGCAATCTAATATTCGTGATCTCCCCCGGGCCTATTTGACCATATCCTCCTATTAGAAAATAATTCAAGAATTAAAGATGCGTTTGTATTTATGGTTTACGGATTCTTTTTTCAAGTGAATTGTATTATATGTATTTACCCAACCCTTCTGCACGAGCAGGATGGGACTTAAGATCATTTTAAAGCAATTTTAAAGATTTGAATTCAGAGTTTTCCTTCTCCTAGATTGATTACCATACTTGTCGTTTGGTGTATTTTACCATTCCAGCGAACCATAGGCAGAAAATAAAAGAAAGCGAAAAAAGAGACAAATACTTGGATCTTGCTAGGAAGCTGAAAAAGCTATGGAACATGATGGTGACAGTGATACCATCGTAGTTCGAGCCCTTGAAATCGTCTTTAAAGGCCTGAAAAAGAGACTGAGAGAACTGGATATTAGAGGAATAATCAAAACTATCCAGACCACAGCACTTTTAAAAATCAGCTAGAATGCTTAGAAGAGTCCTAAAGACCTGAGGCGAATTTCGCCTTCAGTGAAAAACCACCAGTTGGGGTTAAGGTTACAACTCGCATTGAGTAAAAATATTGAATCTGTTCTAGGAAAAATTATGTAGGATTTTGATATGCAAACGGATCACCCAATCCTGGAAGATGATCAGACCTAGTTTTAATTAGCAAGAAGAAAAGAAACTTGTCATCTCATAGATTTTGACATTCCAGCGGACCCCTCAGTGGAAAAACAGAAAGCTGAACAAACACCTGGACGTTGCCAGAGAGCTAAAAAAATGTTGTGGAACATAAAGGGGGCTGTGATAGTAATCGTATTTGGAGCCCTTATAACAGTCCACAAAAACCTGAAAAAGAGACTCGATGATCAGAAGAATTGCCGCCATCCAGACTACAGCACAGCTAAAATCAGCTATGGGTACTTCGAAAAGTAATGGAGATACCAGAAGACTTATTATCATTCAGACTCCAGTAAAGAAAAAAATAGAGGTAATGTGAAAAAACACTTGATAATAATAATAATAATAATAATAATAATAATAATAATAATAATAGAGTCCCGGAGACTTGAGAAGACTTGTTACTTTGACTCAAGTGAAAAACCATCAGTTAACGCTGGTATGAAAAACTCTCAAATGAGTAAAATAATATAAATATCTGAACCTTGTTAGAGAGCTGAAGAAGCTATGGAACATGAAAATGACGGTGATACCAATTATAGTTGGTGCACTTGGAACGATCCCCAAAGGATTGGTTAAGGGATTGGCAGATTTAGAAATCAGAGGACCATCCAAACTACAACATTACTAGGATCGGTCAGAATACTGAGAAGAGTCCTGGAGACTTGAGGAGACTTGCTGTCACTCAAACTTCAGTGAAAAACTGCCAGCTAACGTTGGCGTGAAAATCTCTCAGAAGAAGAAGAAGAAGTTAGATATTTGTTCAGTATATACGAATCCAAGCAATATTTCCATGATACATTTTAATTGAAGTTGTAGGATAGAACAACTACTTAAGAATTATCTAATAAAGTCGATTTAAAACGTTTTTTTTTAAATAACGTTGGTTGCATGAATCTCACTTTCTTTATAGAAAAATTAAATTGTAAATCGAGTGATATAACTAGAAATTCTTAACTCAACCAATTTCAATCATCTTATTTCCACTTTGAGCTTGATAGTTTAATCATTGATGCTTGATTCCAATCAGAATACTGTTTAATTACAATAATGATCTAACAAACAAAACCTTGAAAAAACAGGATAACGGACAAAAACAGTCTTGTCAAATTTGATTGATATTTTCTTTCCTTTTGGTTTCTTTGTTTAATGGCATGTCAACCTACGTGGGATATTTAACGTCAAAGCCATCTTTGTTGAAGAACAGCCGTTGTATTATTTAACCCATCGCTGAAAGAATAAGGGGTAACATCCCTTTTAAAGTTATTAACTCCTAAGTGAACGTATTAGTGCGAGTGGAGTTTGAATTTGTTTACTACGATATCGCAGTTCAGCACGGTATCCATAACACTACAGGGACTACTTGCTCCTTTTCTTTTCGTTTGAACAATCATCAGGATAATTAGAACATCATATTTACTTATTTATTCATTTGCTTCTCAAACGAAATATAATAATTCTATATACGGTCATGCAATATTTTAGCTATACATGTTTAACGAATTTGTAGCATTGAAAATCAACAATAAAGAATTTTCTTATAAAATCGATTTCAAATACATGAGCCCGAGCACAGCGGCCATAGCAAAACATCAAAGTGGGCCCGTATTTTTTAGCTTTTCATTGTCATTCTTATTCTTCTACTCATATGAAAAAAACAAAACAAAACAATACAGGATTATATTATAAAGAGAAAAGAGAAAAATATGTCCATCGTTACTTAAACCGGTATTGGATGATTGGTTTACGACTCGTATTGATGCATTTTGTAAATATGATGCTAAAAACTATTATTTTAATCACACACAGGTACGGTATATCATTTGTGATGTGTCCTCATTCATTTGTTGTGCAAAAAAACTCTTCAGAAACAATACGAAGATATAAATTTGAACGTCTAATGAAACTTTTTCTGTATAAAATAACCCTAGACGGGTTGACATGCAATTAAAATCAATCTATTAGTCAATAAAAGGGGGGAAAACTATATCAGTTTTGTATTTAAACCATTTTTCTTTAAATAATGTAAATTAAAACAAGTCCCTCACCCAGATATTGAGATGTGTCTTATATAACGGTGATAAAAAATGCACAATGAAGTTGTGGAAAAATATAAATACAATAACTCTGAGATATGCATGAAAATAAGTGTAAATAAAAGGGAGATAACTCAACTTCATATTTGGACTTCGTTAAAACAATTGTGTATCTGAAGAAAATGCATGAGTAGATTGTTCATTCCTGATCTTACATATTAAATTATTCTTATGCACAATTTATTTTGTGTTTTATTGCATGCAAAAGTCTTCCCCATCGAAAGTTTATAATTGGAAAGTAAACACATATACGGATGCATGTATTTACATTTTAGGAAAAGTAATACTCTCTAAAAGAAGAGAATGTAAAATGTATATTTATGTATGCAGATATTTCTGGACAACCGTAGTTTTGATGTAAACTTACTGTTAATTAATTATAAGTTTGATCAATACTGCATAACTGAAACACGTATACACATATTAGCAATATTGCCTTGTTAATAGAATCAAGGATATGCCGACTACATCTCCAACAGAAGGTATAACTCTCGAAAAAAAAAAAGAAACCCAAAAAAAACCCCGGGTATCCCGTGTATGACACTCCTGTAACCAGTGGTGAGGTTCTAGTTCTGGAGCTTTGGGGAATGTGGAGTACCTCTTCATTACCATTACTCCCAAGTCCACTCTGATCTGGAGTGGTTGTACCTGTTAGGATCCCATTTACAAGTCAAGTAGATCTGAAAATTATTAGATAGTAATATTCGAAGCCATATGAGTACAAGTTGTATTACGAATAGTTACTTGAAGCTATAAATGCTTGCAAAGGATTATTATTATTATTATTATTATTATTATTATTATTATTATTATTATTATTTACTCTGACATAATAGTAGTAATCATGGTCAAGTAACAACATTAGGTTTATAAGTCCCAAAAATTCGCACTAAACTGTCCAGTAGGGTACATAGCGTAACGGTTATAGGCGTTGGTTCCCTAAGCTTCTAAGGAGATAATCGTCTAGTGGTTGCAGGTTCAATCCTGACTACAGACGAGTAACAATAAAGGAGTACTTAACACTTGTACCCGGTTATGGCTAACGGAATAAGAACAGGCGACCCCGTGGATTCAAGAAAGGACGTAGTTTGAAATTCCGTGTAGGTTCCCGAGTTCGATAAACATCTGAAGAAGGCCGGAGGACATATCAGCCGAATATATCTATTCTCACTTTGATGAGGTTTTTTTTTTTTGTGTTGAGAGATTCAGTTTCTCTTCTAAGGTTTCTCTTTCTTAGCCACGTCCATGTTTCTTCGTGTGAGATGTTGCTTATTAGCCGTTTAAAACGCCCATGGAGTTGTTTTTCTTCCCATTTTTGTATTCTAGTTATTGTCGTTCTGTTGGTCTTCGTGTTGTCAGTTACGTTTCTGGTGGTTGTAATCAGTCCATCCCGCGTTTTTCTATGTAGTCTTCGAGTCGTTGTATCGATGCGTCAACGCTGTCTTCAATGCTGGCAAATCCCATTCCTCCCTCCTTTCTTGATACATATAGTCTGTTGACGTTATCACTGTATTATTATTTAATCTATCTATCTATCTGAACGTTTGTAGGTCTGTACCCAGAAAGTCAATCTATAAGCGAAGTAAGGTTGGTTTGAGTTCAGAGTTTTCTTTCTTCTGGACTGGTTGACTAATCAAGGCCAAAGAACACAGTCTGCCCTTCTATATCCTCCATAGCTTGTGGAGAAGAGATAGATTCATGGCTTCCCCGAGGGTATTAGCGTAAATTGAAATGCGAAGAGCCTCGTCCTTGATTTTAAAATTCGAATCACCGATTCCATTTCTCGCGACGGTAACAGTTACGCTATCTATACTAAAGTTATTTTGGCACAGTCCCACATGAAAGAGAGGCAATGTTATGTTGAGTGAATCTTTCAAGTGAGGAAGATTAACTTGCTTTGAAAACTTGATTTTTACCTGTACTCGAAAACCAATAATTGGCGCTATTGTGAAATACTACTACAGTCACCGAACAGATCCCTCCAACCACACACCTGCTTCTCACACCCAAAGAAAAAAACATCAGTTTCAATGACCTTTATTAGTACTAAATCGTGGCCAAGCAACGAATTTTTGCGATGCAACATTAAGATTATTTCAGATTTTGAACGTGAAAGAAGTCTCGACTACGTTTTTGAGATACAAATTCCAACATGTATTGATAGACATAACCTTATATTGGTAAATATAAATACAAAAGTTACAAATGGATAATTTCTTTGTCGATTTTGAAGTTAATTTTGTTTTCGTCCTGTCGATGGGGATTAGAATATGCCAATTGCATCCCCAGCAGGGGGGTAAGCCCCCCCCAACACAAAAAAGGGTTTTTCTGTGTCTGATTCTAAACTACATCTCGTGATAAAATTCCAATTCTGAAGTTCTCAGAAGTGTGGAGTCACTCTTTCGTCGACATTACTCCCAAGTTCACTCTGACCAGGAGTGGTAGTACTTGTTAGGGTCACATCTATGGGTCAAATAGATTTGAAAACTATTTACATTTGATAGAAATACATGAAACCAGATAACTAAGCAAATTATTAGTATTAAATAGGAATACTTAAGACCATATAATTTTGTGCAAACAAATGTTTTATTATTAGTGAATAGTAATAGTTACTTGATACCATATTGTTGAATCGATTATTTATATAAAATAAATTACTCGAAGATATAATAATTTGCAAATGATTATTATCATTAGTTACATGAAACCACTTTATTGCTTGAAAAAAAATGACTTTGGTATTAAATAAGCCAACAAGATTTGATATGCTATGAAACCAACCAATCAACCAACCAACTTTTGTTCGTTTTTCTTCAGTTAAATTTGTTTGAATTAACCTAGCCGACATAATTTGAATTGCTTGCCTATTGATATTTCTAGAAACCTTTTAATCAGTTTTCAGAAATATCCGAGTCTTCATTAAGTTTACTTCAGTTTTTCCCTAATCCAAATCAGAATACAGAATAAATACGACAACAGCCGAATAAACAAAAGCTTAATATATTACAGGATAACGGACGTAAACAAAAGTATTTTCTCTAACTAGATCCTTAGGCTTAACGTGATTGATAAACAATCGTCAGGACACTTAGTGCATCATGATTATTATAACGGGTTTTTCACACCAGCTTCAGCTGATGACATTTCACTAAAGTCTGAGTGACAGCAAGTCCCTTCAAGTTTCCAGGACTCTTCTCAGTATTCTGGCTGATCTTATCAATGCTGTAATCTGGATGATCTCGCTTATCCTCCGATTTCCAACTCTTCCAGTCTCCTTACTAAGACTTTGGGGACCGTTCCGAACGCACCAATATTATTATTATTATAGCTTTTCAAACAAGAGCTGATAAATTATGTTACACTCTAAGCTCTTCTGTTTCTGGGTGCACACATCTAGGTGCAACGATACATATACATGTTGGTGCAAGCATGTTCATATGAATATACGTATAGGTGTAGCATATATATATATATATATATATATATATATATATGTAAACACATATAGGGGTAAAGGAATCTGTATGAGTATGTGTGGGCATAGGTAGTGTATATTTATGTATGTACAGGGATGTGTGTGTTTGGTAATATCAAAAGGAGAACTAAGCAAGTTAGGGAGGTCAGTTGATTTTGATAGATGATAAAATAGAAAAAGAAGGTTTTCACGATACAGATAAAAGGGTTAGTTTTTCAATGTCCATAATAAATTCAAGTCTTAGGCGCTAGTAAGAACAGATTCAGTAGACAAGGGTATTATTTTAGTAATACTTTAGTTTGGTGGTCCGCGAAGGAAAAGCGGTTTTCTTTTCTGGAATCTCAGATTGCATATAATCAAGGAAGCATTGAGGAGGTAGACGGATCAGCTATGAAGTTGATGAGTGGCAACTCGACCAGTGACGACTGAACTGACCGTTTGGCTGGTGTTTTCCCCCGCCCACCATAGTTAGTCACACATGAACATAGACAGCAGAGTGAGGATCTGGCAGTTCTGCTATCCATATCAGATCGGTTGGTTGGTCGTTGGTCGTTTTGTTTTACGGCGTATGAATCCTTTTCGAGTTATTTAACGCAGAATTAAATTTCAAACAATTCAGTTTAGTTTAAGTATAGTTTTTGTTTACAAATAATCAAATGTCAAAACAGTCCTATTTCAAACAATTCATTCTAGCATAAGTATATAGTTTAGTTCTATCTAAAAACAGTTATATTGCAAACAGTTCAGTTTAGCATAAGCACACAGTTTCAATGTCAAAGACAGTTCTATTTCAAACAATTCAATTTAGCGTAAGTACGCAGTTTAATTCTATTTGACCCATTAGGTGCTACCATTCCGGGCCAGAGTGGACCTGGGAGTGATGGCATTGAAGGGGTACTCCGCATTCCCCAAATCTCCAGCATTACTGAAGCCTCATCATCAGATTTATTGTCATATATCAGGACACTCGTTGGGTGAGTTTTACCCCTCTGCAGAGAAGCAATGGGTATATTCTGCAGCCCAAGCCGACTGGGCAACCATATCAGGAAAGCGAGGGATCAGCTCCAAAGTCCATATCATAAAGTGTCACACATTCCACCCCTCACGACCGGGATAAACCAAAAGAGAAATTGTCACCAATAAAGACAGCCATACGGGCGTATTCTGAAATTTATTTTGCGTCTTTTTTTTCTTTGTGGAGCTGATCTGTGGTTTGTATGCCTTCAACCAAACCCAGGGACCGATTGTTTTCTTTTTAAAACTAGTCCTGAAGGTTTGGGAAATGTAGAGTACCCCTTCATTGGCATTACCCCTAGGTCCACTCTGATTCGGCGTGTAAGTACCTGTTAGGGTCCAATCTCTAGGTCAAATAAACTATTTAATCCTTTATTATACTTGAACTATCTGCGTACAAATAAATAACTAATGTTGAATTGAATTGTTTGTATTACATACCGATTCTTGAAATCATTTAACTATGAGCAAATGAACGAATAATACCAAAAGAATTATTCGTGTTAAATAGCAATACTTGAAACCATTTAACTGTGAGCAAAAAACTATTTATATTTGATAGTAATTCTTAAAGTAATTTATGTGCAAACAAATTATCAATATAAAACAGAATCATGAGTATTTGATAGCAATACTTGAAACCATTTGACTGTGTGCAAACAAATGAGCTCTGTCTCGTTTAAAAATGATGTTATCGACCAACTATACGTATACGAATGACATTTTCCTTGGAGAAAAATATAAGACCATCCTCAAAAATAAAGAAAAAGATATTGTTTACAATTGTTAAGTTATGAAAATCAGATATATGAAAGATAAGGTTAAGAGACATTTAAATTTAAAATAAGAAGAAAATTTGATTAATCTCTTATATGTATATTAGCATTTATGCTAAATTTAAAAATCTATTTTTGACATAAATATAAGACCGGCAATAAAAACTAAAGGAAAAAAAAACTTAATTTAATTGAAAAATTTATTATTTTCTAGTCTACGTAATATAAAAGCTATTAAAACTGTAATACTAAAGATATTAAAAACATAAATGGCTAAAGGAATTAAATTATCTGAATTTGAGAAAGGCGATATTTCAGCTCTGAAAAGAATCGGAAAATCTCAGAGAGTAAAACCGTTGTCTGCAATTACTTGAAAAGTCCAAATAAGTGTGGAACAAGAAAACCGACTGGCAGACCAGAAAAAATTATCACCATAATTCAAGAGAAGAATTGTTCACGAAGTAAAAAAAAACTTCGTCACATCAAAAATATTGAAATCTCTAGTGGATGCTCCTTGCAGTACTAGAACAATTTGAAGGCATGTAAACAACGAAAAAATTCAGCATAAGAAAAGAATTCAGCGTTCAAGGTTAACTACGTAGCACAACGGGAAACGACTGGAATATGCTCATCAATATCAAACCATGAGAGCTAGGGATGGCGAAAATTTGTTTTCTCAAACGAAAAGAAATTCAATTTAGACGGTCCCAATGGCTTTCAGAAGTACAAGCACGCAAAAAATTTTCCAAAAGAGAATTACTCAACAAGGAATAGTGGAGGAGGACCTCTTATAATCTGGGGGGACTTCACATCTTCAGGAAAACTAAAACTACAATTTGTCAGTGGTCGACAAAAAGCAGCAAATTATGTGAAGATGCTAAATGGTTTATCAAGCGCACAAGAAGGGTGTTGTCTATGTGGAGAAGAATGGATTTTCCAGCAAGATAATGCTGCTATCCACGATGCATCAATAATAAAGAAGTACTTGCTTGAGCAAAAAATAAAACTTCTTAACCACCCAGTGTGCTCTCCAGATCTCAATCATTTTGAAAATGTGTGGGTATTGATTGTTCCAAAAGCTTATGAATGAGGTCGACAGTACTCGGCAATTTCTGATCTCAAAAATGCAATTTTAGACACACTGGAAAGAATACCTTCGGTTCAACTTCAGAAACTAGTTGATAGTATGCCTAGCTGAATTTTTGTGGTTATCAAAGATAAAGGCGAATCTACAAAATATCAAATAAAACATATGCCTTTATATTCTATAGTTCTGCTTATTGGTTTTATTCATGTCAAAAAAGAATTTTAAAATTAAGCATGAATGCTAATGTACATATAAAAATGAATTGAAATTTCTTTATATTTAAAATCTAATTGTCTTTATGCCTTATCTTTCATATATCGGATTTTCATGATTTAAAAAGTGTAAACAATATCCTTTTCTTTATTTTTAAGGGTGATCTTATATTATTGTCCAGGGGTGTATATTTGATGTTCATGTATGAACAGGATTTGGTATTAAATAACCTAAAAGGGTTGTTATACCGCAAAATACAAACAACTAACTTTTCAAAATAATTCAAATGTGGAGGAGTGGGGATAGACACCAACTAATCGGCGAGAATGGACAGACTGTGACGATAGTGCAACATATATATATATAGTTGTTACTCGAATCGTTTACAAATTTGCAATACGCAAATGGTTCACTTAGTTGAACACAGATTTATCTGACGATTTACGGTCTAATCCCATTGAAAGCACCGGTTCCCGTCAGTGTATTAAGACTGCTTAAAGATAAAGGCATATACTGTAAGCAATCAAAGACCAGCGTGCCAGGAAAAGGAAAGTAAAAAAATATTCTTTATTGAAGCAAAGGGATGGCTACATTAATTTAGATATAAGTAAACCAAAATGTATTTGACTTCTTTTAAATATAAGTCAGTTTCTTTGTTTAATGGAATTCGTGGGTTATTTGATGTTAAAGACATCCCTGTGGAAGAGCAGCAGTGGTACTATTAAACCCATAGGTGGAAGAATAAGGGGTTCATACTTTTCCCAAGGGTATTAGTCAGAAAGTGAACGTAATAACACAACTGGATTTCGAACTCACTTACTTTTAGGCCGCAGTCCATCACTTTAGCCATTACCCACTCTTACAGCTAAGTAAAATTCATTGAGTCATTTTTCTCTCTTGTTTTCATTTAATGTATCTATTACACAATACACACACAATTTTTTGCCTAAATTGTTCATTATGTTTACTCACTAAAAGGTTACTTTTTGTGGTTATTAATCTTAATAACGAGTTACATTTTATAAACATAATTCGCATTATTATTAATTATAAATTTGGAAATAAACAATGGGAAGTATTCTGTAATTAGTATTAACATTTATCCCCCTTATAAAAATAGAATAAACGGCATGAGCACCTCAGGTCTCTAGGACCCTTCTAAGTACTCTTTCTAACCTTAACAATGCAATAGTCTGGATAGTCTTAATTCTATCTCTGGTCTTCAATTTTCCAAGTCTCTTTTTACTGAAGTTTGAGTGACGACAACTCGCCTCAGGCCTCCAGGAACTTTTTAAGTATTCTTACTAATCTTAACAGTGTTTTAGTCTGGATAATCTCGATTCTTCTTTTGATCTTCAGTGTTTTTTTTAGGCTTTTGGAGACTGTTTCAAGTGCTCCAACTACTATTGGTATCACCATCACTTTCATATTCCACATTTTTAGCTCTCTGACAAGATCCTGGTATATGTCTATCTTTTCGCTTTCTTTTATTTTCATTCTGTGATTCACTGCAACGGCAAAATCCACCAGATGACAAATTCATTTTTTCTTCTTTATTAACATTAGGCCTGGTCTTCTGGCCGGGATTGGGTGATCTGTTTATATATCAAAATCCAAGAGAATTTCATACCTCACATTTTCTAAAACAGATTCTGGTTTGCACATATGCAACCCAGCAGAATGGCCAAATTTTAATCTCTAGGACAATTCTTAGTCTCTTACCTCTCCCACCCAGTCGTGCCTAGTCTTGTATTCTTTTTGAGCAACATTCGCTTGTTATGTGATTAATCGTTTCATCTCTGTCACTACATAACCTACAATTGCTAGTTTTCTGCGTATTATCAATAAATTTAAAAAAATAGATTGTAAATTCCTTTATTTTCTCAATTAGATTATTTTATTGTCGTTGTGTTAACAGAAATCTCTTCTCGACGAGCAATTGTTCCCGTGTGATGCTAACATGCAAACAAAATCATTACGATATCGATTGCATATAATGAAAATTAGTAATATCATATTCGAAATAATGTTTTTATAAAAAAATTATTTAGATTTTAAATATTTTATAACAATGCGCATAAGACTTTCATTTTTTTTTATTGAAAAGATTTTTTTACCGAAGAGAAAAAAAAATCGACTTTTCCTTATTACTAAAGCAGATGCCTATGTGTATGGTCTCTGGTATTAAAAATGGTTGAGGTACCTTCAATGAAAAATTTCCTTGAATTTTTTTGTAGTGCAGCCAGCCTGATGAGCCATTGTTTGTGTGACCCGCTTCTCTAAAGAGGTTGTTCATGCCAGTGTAAGAATCATAGAAGTGTTTAACTGTGTACAGAACTTATATCATGGTAAATGTAGTAATTCCTTTTCTTGTCCTACATGAAAATCACATGGTACCTGAGGGCAGACAACTAAACAGATGGTCGGTTTGTTGGTGTTAAATGGCATATCACCCCTTGTAGGTTATTCAAAGCCAGTTCTCATATATATATATATATGTGTGTGTGTGTGTGTGTGTGTGTGTGTGTGTGTGAGTTGTAAGCGAATAATTTGTGGGCAACTAATTTTTAAATGGTTTCAACTATTTCTATCTAACACTAATTATTCTATTTAATATTACTCATTTGTTTGCTCACTGTTAAATGGTTTCAAGTATGGGCATTTAAGATAAGTAATTCTACTTATCAAGTATTCCTAACTAATACAAATATTTTGTTCACAGTTGTATGGTTTCAAATAACTAATAATGATAATCCTGAATAAATGATTGAAGAATTCTATTTGGCCCATAAATTGGACCCTAATTAGTATTATCAACTCGTGTCAGAGTGAATCTGGGAGTAATGGCAATGAAAGAGTACTCCACATTTCCCAAAGCTTCAGGGCTGGAGTCTCACCATCAGTTTAATGTTATAACCGGGACAGTTGTTGGGAGAGGATCTTACCCCTTGACAGAAGTGCAGTTAGTGTAATCTACGGCCTCTCCAGTCGACAGAGAGAACTAAACAGAGTACCACATCTTTTTTTTCAACAAATTATTACTAAACACAAAATTAAAGTAGATGATAACGATAATCATCATCATCATCATCATCATCATCATTTTTGACGTTTATGTTATGTTACGAAATAGCAGGTATCGGAAACAGCAAAAGATAAGTGCCAGATAAGACTCTAACTTTCATCCCCTTTTGTCTCGATGAAGCTGTTTTACCGTCTAAGCTATGAGAACTTACGATATTTCAGAAGTCCAAATAACATCTATAAAGCCATCCAATACACTAATCTTCAGTTTGTTGGTTTCATATTTCTTACAATTGTTTCTGCCCACTTAAGTACTAAAAGCATTTTTGTCAATTTTTGTTTTTAATTTTAGATGATCCATTGTCAGTCATTATCATAATTATTTTTCTTCATCGTCTTATAGAATGCAAAAACAACAGCAACAAACATGACACTGACAATTAGGAGACAATTGTATAGGACGGCTTTATTGGTGTTATCTGGATTGACTGGGTTCTTTAGCCTTGATAAAGCAACTAGTCTAGGAGAAGGAAAACTCTGAACACAAAGCCTACTGTACTCCACAGAAAAATTGACCTTATGTCGCATCAGACTTGGAGCAAAGCGGTTGGATTAATACATATAGTTACTATTTGGACAGCTGTAATATCATTAGTTTATGCTTCTTTTATTGTAAAGCAGCTTCTACGGTTACGTGAGTTCGAGTTTATTTTTTATTGTGCTTTCCGATAAGAATTGTTTTTCGCTGTCGTAAAGATAACAGTTTGAGAGGATTGCGATAAAAAAGCAACTAAAACTAAGATGAAAAATGCTTGTGAAAATTAATTTGTTTGTTTGTTTGTTTGGGTTTTATGGCATATCAACCTTTTTAGATCATTTAATGCCAAATCAATTTTTATACAAATGAACAGATCTATTTCAAACAATTCAGTTTAGCGTAAATACACAGTTTAATTGTCAAAAACATTTCTATTTCAAGCTATTCAGTTTAGTCAAACAGTTCTAATTCAAACAATTCAGTTTAGTATAAGTATAGTTTTTGTTTACAGACAGTTAAATGTCGAAACAATTCTATTTCGAACAGTTCAGTTTTGCGTAAGTACAGTTTCAATCCGGACATTGGCCCAGCGGTTAGAGTGTTCGCCAATGGCCCGGGAGACCTGGGTTCAATCCCAGGTCGAGTCATACCAAAGACTTTAAAAATGGTACTTGATACCACCTTGCTTAACACTCAGCATTATAAGGTACGGTTCAAGGGTAAAGTGGAGCAATCCTGGGAATGGAGTAGCGCCCTCCCCTACACCTTGGTGTAGTAGCTATTGAAAAGGGAGCCTTCGGGTCACCCTCGACTATGGTCGCTAACTTAACTTACAGTTTCAATGACAAAAACAGTTCTATTTCAAACAGTTCAGTTTAGTATAAGTACGCAGTTTAAATATCAAAACCTCTATTTGAAGTAATTCAGTTTAGCATAAGTACGCATTTTAGTTGTATTTGACCCATAGATAGGACTCTATCTGGTGCTACCCTCCAAGCCAGAGTAGATATGGGAGCGATGGCAATGAAGGGGTACTCCGCATTCTCCAAAGCTCCAGCATTACTGGAACCTCACCATCAGGTTGTTTAGTGTCATATCCAGGACACTCATAGAGGAGGGGTTTCACCTCTCCGCAGAGATGCAGTCGGTGTATTTTACTGCTCGAATCAACTGGGAAATTGTGAAAATTAATGATTATAATGTTTCTTAGAGTAAAAAGTAAATTAAAATGACTATTTATTATTTATTTTCACAGCATGACGATCCATCTAGGGTTATTTCATGTCTAAAGGTTAAGTAATTGCGTTCATTCTACGTTCATATTGACATTTTCTTTGAAGTTTTTGAACACCGTTTGTTTATCAAATTAACTTGCCAACAGTTTTATGGTTTCAAGTATTCCTATCTAATACTAATAATCAAATGGCTTCGAGTAATTATTCTTATTTAATTATAATCATTTGTTTGCATGAAGTTTTATGGTTTTAAGTTACTAATATTAAACATTAGTAAACAATTATAATTTCCAGTAACTATATTGTTGATATGCCAAAAAACCTAACCCAACCAAATCAATCAAGCAACTATTCTTAATACAAATAATTTACTGTTATGAGGCATAAAATATTCCAATTGAATGCAAATGATATGTAAACAAATCTATTTCTCCTTTATATAGGATTCTAACAGGTAGTACACTCTAGATCACTGGACCTGGGAGTGATGGCAATGAAGGCATTCCATACTTCTCAGATATCTAGGACAGGAGCCCTACCACAAGAGGAAGTTTAAAGTCATACCAAGGACACTTTTTTTTAAACGGAGTGTTACCCCCCACCTGCAGTGGGTACAGTCAACGTATTCTAAGCCCCTCTGACTGACAGGTAGTAACTTACAAAGCATAAAATTGTTTTCCGGCAACTCCTTTAAAGAAAAGTCAAATTACAATAAAAGAATTAATGATACATTTTTAAAATGTTACTGTAAATGTTAAATCAATTGTTGATTTTCCAAAGAATCGCTTTGCATTTCCGGCCTTTCACCTTCGATGTTTTATTATTAATTTCGTTTTTATTTAATTTGACTGTGAATTCTTTCATAGATAAGATTTACGTCAGACCTGACAGAAAAGGGGGTTAGGTTAAGTTTATTGGCATATCAAATCTTGTGGGTTATTTAATGCCAAACCTGGTTTAGTTGTATATAGATGATTTGCGAGCGAGTAGTTCGTGGATAGTTTTTTAAAACAAATTGTGCGAGATAGAAAGATAGAAAAAGAAAGAATATATTTCTGAATAAAAATAAGGAAAGAAGGCATTTAAGAAGATCGAAACGAAATATGTTTATGATGATGGGATAATAATGAAATATTTTTCGAAGAGTGTGAACCTTTATAAGTAAGAAGCAAATCAGGCGAATAACTTTCTGTGATTTCTCACAAGAATTAATACAAGGTAAAATAATAATAATAATAATAATAATAATAATAATAATAATAATAATAATAATAATAATAAGAAGAAGAAGAAGAAGAAGAAGAAGAAGAACAAGAACAAGAACAAGAACAAGAACAAGAACAAGAAGAACAAGAACAAGAAGGACGGGTAGAGACCATCTTGACAACAGCATTGTTAAGATCGGGCAAAATACTGAGAAAAGTCCTGGAGACGTCAGGAGGCTTGCTGTCACTCAGAATCCAGTAAAAGACCATCAGCTTGTGCTGGTGTAAAAAACTCACAAAGAGTGAAATAATAATAATTTGTTTGATAATTACACCAATAAAAAAAGAAAGAATATTTTTATGTTTGATGCGTACCATCTGGAGATTCAACATTCTAAACAGAGATCGGGGGCTGCTTGTCTCCTTAACCAGGGCCCCTTCAACATCTGTGATATAAGTGGTATTGGTTATTGTATAACGTCAATAGAAATGCAGAACGTGAACTACTATTTATAAAGCTTTCGTCCAACCCCGTTATTAGCTGGTGGGGGGGGGGGGAAACGTCTCTTCCCCTCAGCTACGTCTATTCCATTAAAAGAGGAATACGTAAAGCGATGATTTAGAAATAAATATACACAAAACAATAGTATTCTCCATA